>JALIZH010015166.1:0-222500 GCA_030522465.1 Rhipicephalus appendiculatus
TAAGGTCTCCACCTCGCGGTGTGTTAAGGTATTGACGAAATTGCATTCCTCCTATTGGAAACGCGCCGAATGGGACAGACGCATAGCAACGACGCATTGCAGGAGGTAATCGCGAGGGCCGCGGTCATGATGATTACTTCACTTTACCGCTGACAGACGCCGACACCACCCCGCCGACCAAGAGCACTGCAAGAGGACAGTGTGAGATATAAAAGACGCGTTTGTAAAGCATCCATAGTGAACAATAATTAAATAATTGACCGTGGCGCAGTGTATAGCGTGCCCGGTATCAGTCGTCGCGGACTGAGAGGTCGTGGGTTCGACTCCCGTTGACGGAACTTTTTTTTCTTTAAGCTTATTTAGTATCTGATCGAGTGCATTCTCAGTGAAGCCTTGGTGGACACCGGCACAAAACACTTTCATGCTACAAAAAGTTTTGTACGTAGCCCGGCACTCGCTTTCGGAGCATGGGACCCGGGTTCACACAGCCCCGCCATGAACGTTTTCCTTTTCTTTCACTCAATATATTTTTTTTCTTCGGTTGCTTCTGCTCTACGCTCTCGGTATAAGCACGCAGCGATCCACTTGAAATGAGCGTATAACAAACAGCTCCACTGTACCAAGTTCCTCGTCTGCCTGCGAGTCAAACTATATATATGCAACTGCTTCCAGCACTCACCACTAATCGACGAATACGAAGTTTTTCAGCGATGTTCTCCAGAGCCGGCCGCTGCAAGCTTGTTGCTCCAATGAGCCCTGCGTCAGAATCCTTAGCCTTTGCGCTGCTATTTCCCCCTGACTCAGGAAGCTACAAAAGCTCGTGCAAACCTTCGCAAATGCTGCTAACGTCCCGGCGCCCAAGTTCCGGGCAGTGCAGCAGGTCGTGGTACAGTGTCGGCGTTCCCTGTAAAGTTGTGCACCTGCATGTGAAAAAACGCACTGCCGGATTCGTCATCCACGCTAACTGCGGACAAACGTGAACGTTCATGCCTCATAGAAGAAACAAGCGTGGTGAAATACATTAACATCTGAAAGTGTACAATTTTTTATTGTTTCACATCTGGCCTCCATGGCCCACCTAAACGAGATCGCCCGCGCCCGAGCACGCGAACTTACTCACCATGCTGGGCAGCCTGGGAGATCTTCAAACTCCAACCTAGCGGTCTTTAGGAACGTTCCCCTAACTTTCTTTCAACAAAGTGATAAACATTACCAGCTGGGCAGAAGGGTCTTCCCCCTTCCTGATGTGAATCTCTCTAGAGCACAGGCATCTACTCTCCGCATGCTTCAAACCAGGTCATATTCAAGGCTCCGCACCTACGTTAGACCACATGCTCTGGCAGTGCCCCTCATTACAGAGTTCTCAACGCACGACCGAAGAGGAATGGAACTCTGCGCTACAGAGCTCAGAACTTTTACATCAACTCAGAGCCGTCCAGAGGGCCCACGATGCGGCGACGAGCCTCGGCCTACCCGTCTCGACGTGGGAGCGGCCCGCTGCTCTACCGCCTTGAGCGGTACTGTTCCTCAGGACCTTAATAAAATTCCGTGTCTGTGTGTCCTAATGTTCCGTGTCGGCCATATTTTGAAGGAAGGGCGAGCGATGGCAAAATCATGTTTTTAACAAGAGAAGAATGGTTACGTACATGCAATGGAGCTACAGAGCAAGAAATATTGTGATACAACATTGAGCTCAGGTATATTCCCAGTTGCCATAGAATCCGTGCCGATGAACACAAGTCAACGCATGTACTTAATCACCACAACAAGCGCGCGCGCACACACACACACACACACGCATATATATATATACACACACACACACACACACACACACACACACACATATATATATATATATATATATATATATATATATATATATATATATATATATTGCAATGTTTGCACGCATATCACTACTTCAAAGACTGCTGAAAGCACAGCATCTCATTCTAGCTTCTATTAAAATTAACAGAGATTTCAGCTGCGACAGCACTAAGATCATCTACTTGAACGCTCAATACATGTGTCACATTGGTAGGACCGAAACATAATTTTACATCCGTTTTAACAACCTCAGAGTGCCAAGTGAATGATGTGGAAGTCGAACATGTCTATACATGTTCGGCTTCCACATCATTCACTTGGCAAAATAATGGTCATGCCATTACAATCAGGCTTCAAATCGCAGGATGGTCGCGAAGTGATCGTGATTCCTCCGCGGGGGGTGGTGGTACTGTGACCACAGTCGTCCCCGGGGAAGGAATCGGGCTGGTTCCGAAACCTAGGGGTTACACTTATTTTACGTTACTGTGGTCGGAGTTAAATGAAAGAGTTTTTTCCTAGTTTCTTGGCATACCTTCCCAACCAGAGATACATCTAATGTTTAACTTGAAGCAGAAATTATTACGCGCAAATATCTTGCGATATCATAGCGTTCCACAGACAGAATACAGCTCACGTACGTAAATAATTGTATTAAAGAATAGTATGTAATTCTAGCTTACACCTACTTTCGCACGCGTGCTGTTCAGGGTAAGGTACAACACAGTTTCAAACAAAAATGTCAACGATTTTAATGCTTAGTGTGACGGCTGCTCCAAATCGGAGATACTGCTTGTTTGATATGACCGGCGCAAGTAGTTTATGCTGCCTGATTCGACATTGTCCTTGCTAGTTAGATACTAAATAAGAAACAGCTACTTTGATGACCCTTGTTGAGTGGCGGTGCTACGCTGTGAGCCAAATAACTAATCATTTTCGGTGTTTTCAGTTCCAGAACAAGGATATCATGTGGGCCACGCCGTCATATTAGGCTGTGGAAATTTTAACCACCCCGAGTTCTCTGACTGCATCTAAATTTAAGTGCACGGGTCTCTAGCATTTCGCCTCCCTCGATATGCATGGGTGTGGGATATATGGCATAGAGCAGCCGCAGAGATACTCGATTCCGTCGAGGTAGTTAAAAACAGGCTTTTATTTACACTGCAGAGGCCATGAAGACCCTGCTACTAGTCCAGCTACCCCGTTTTCTCGTCTTGTGCTTGCTGGTGCTTCTTCTTCATCTGCTGGTGGTCCGCCAGCGCTCGCGATAGAATCAACATTCCCGGCCGCTCAGTGAAGTGAATCGCGCAGTCCCAGGTTCTAGAACGTATGAACAAGCCTTGTTACGTCATCTCCTCGTTGTTGCGGACGTTTCACACTGTCTTCTGGCTGTTTCTTTCCTTGGACCAATTCATCGTGGTGTCATTCCTCAACCAAATTCTGCTGCATCTTGGGTACCAAAGGGAATGTCTGCCGTAGCTTCTCTTCTGCTGCGAGCAGCTGCTTTCGCACCTTGTTCAACTCTTTGGTCTCGTAATCCTTTACCAAGTCTGCTTGAGCAACTTTCCTCATGAATTCTTCAAGTTTATATTTCATGTTCTTACGATGTTGTCGCTCCTCGGAAAGCAGGCGTTCAAGTTCGCTTAGCTTGGTCGCATTGTAGCTGCGTTCCCGTTCACGATCCAATTTTTTCTCGCGCAACTTCGATTGCAGCTCGGCCATCTTGACTTCTAGCGCTGCTGCGTGCTCCATGTTGCTCTGAAGTTCAACAACTTGACGCGGTGCGGCGTCCTTCTCGTGGATGGGCCGTTCGCGGTTAACGTACAACGCTCTCTCCGTGTTGGTCTTTTCTTCCGAGATGGTAGATGGCGTCCGAGTAAGCGCAGTCGCATCATGATCTTCAGATGTTCAACTCGGTGTGGTACAGCCAGGGGAGCGTGCCTCTTCTGGACCATCAACCGCTGATGTCTTCCTTGGTTCCGATTTCTTTCCGCTTTTCTTCTTAGTTGCGTATTCACTTGGTTTGCTCACACGGTCTTTTATGATGTATTGGTGCGAGTTCTTCGTAATCTTCTGCAGATCACACACACTTGAGGCATGGCGACGTTTGCATCTCAAGCAGGAGATCCTTCGTTTGCAGTCGCGCGCCCTGTGTCCTTTCGTTGTACATGTGAAACACCGTTTATCGCTGGACAGCACTTGCTTCTTCTCCATTGTGGACATACTGGTTGGACACGCTTCTGTTGAGTGCTGTCTTGATGTGTAGAACACACAAATCTATCTGTTATATTGAAGATTCCTCATGGAGTTCATCAGGAGAACATATGAGGTAGGCTGGTCCCAATTGCGACTTCGGGCTGGCTGGTTCGATGCATGCTGACCGCCGCTGTCTCGTCTGCTGTTGTCCTTGTAGTCGCTCTTCTCCAGGCTCTCCACTTCGACCGAAAGGAGTTTCAACAGACCGTCTAGCCCTGAAGAGTCAGCAGCTTGGTTACTCTCAGCTTGTGCGGCACAGGTACGGTGGTACAGAACTACGACGTCTCGGGGTTATGCCCTCAGTATGATGTCGCAGAGCATCGATGAAAATGACGACCGCTGCACACCCAGTGACTCTAGCCCTCGGATGTTCACGAGTACGTGGTCATAGAGTTGTCGGAGTGTTTTCGTGTCACCAGATGCTCGAACAGCAGTCAGCTGACGCAGTCTTGCGAAGTATTCCTGCTCTTGGCGAGTCTTGTCCCCGAAGCGCTTCTGCAGCATGTCTATAGCGTCCTTATAACATGCTTCCGTCGATGGAAGACCAGACACCACTGAAGCAGCGTCTCCTTTCAGAGACTCGCGCAAATAATGGAACTTCTCCGTCGTAGTCAGAGTGGCGTTGTTGTGGACAATCTGGACAAATTGCTCCCAGAACTCCATCCATTTGCACACTTCCCCAGAAAAGGGTGCGATCGTGAGTTTCAGTAGCTTGGCTCCCGTCTTCTCTGATGGTGTAGCGATCGCATGGGTAGTCGACGCCGATCCCTCATCTGCTTGTGAGCTTGAAATGCGGTTCCGCCGGCTTAGGAGCTCGGCGAGAATTCGCGTCGCGTTGTCGTCATATTCCAACACTGTGTCATACTCGGCTTGGAAGTCGGAGTCTGTAAAGAGGTTCTCTAATTCGCGATTGATCTTCTTCAGCTCGTCGTTGTTCGTTTTAAGCCTCTCGTAGATGGAATCGAGCTGCTCATGCGCTGTGGAGTCGTTTCGAAGCAGGGCACTTGCCTCATTGATGATCCGGCTCATCAGGGATCGTCGTGAAGTCCGCTTCGCCTTGAGCATGTCTACAGCGTCCTTATAACACGCTTCCGTCGATGGAAGACCAGCCACCACTGAAGCAGCGTCTCCTTTCAGAGACTGGCGCAAATAATGGAACTTCTCCGTCGTAGTCAGAGCGGCGTTATTGTGGACAATCTGAACAAATTGCTCCCAGAACTCCATCCATTTGCACACTTCCCCAGAAAAGGGTGCGATCGTGAGTTTCAGTAGCTTGGCTCCCGTCCTCTCTGATGGTGTAGCGATCGCATGGGTAGTCGACGCCGATCCCTCATCTGCTTGTGAGCTTGAAATGCGGTTCCGCCGGCTTAGGAGCTCGGCGAGAATTCGCGTCGCGTTGTCGTCATATTCCAACACTGTGTCATACTCGGCTTGGGAAGTCGGAGTCTGTAAAGAGGTTCTCTATTTCGCGATTGATCTTCTTCAGCTCGTCGTTGTTCGTTTTAAGCCTCTCGTAGATGGAATCGAGCTGCTCATGTGCTGTGAAGTCGTTTCGAAGCAGGGCACTTGCCTCATTGATGATCCGGCTCATCAGGGATCGTCGTGAAGTCCGCTTCGCCTTGAGCTTGTCCATTACATCCGGGCAACTCATAGCCATCGGTTGGTCTATCCCGGGTTGATCGGCACCAAAATGTGTGGGTTATATGGCGTAGAGCAGCCGCAGAGGGTACTCGATTCCGTCGAGGTAGTTAAAAAAATCACAGCATATCCACGGAGTGATTGATGGTGAGTGGGCGAAGCTCGTAGGGATCATTCGAGTAACCGTAAATCCCCCCCCCGTACATTGCCCACTCGATCATGCAGAGACGTGACAACACGTGTCACGTCTTTGCATGATCCTGGGTGTTCGATCGTGAGCTGGGCACGAGCGTCGCCGACTTGTGTTCCGGGCGCTCCCAGCCTCAGCGACAACGCCAGTTCGCGTTCCACGACAGAGGAAGACGATGCCACCTACTCAGACGCCGAAGTCCACACCAGTGTTCGACGCAACGCCTCGCCTCCGCATGAATCGCCACAGAACGCTGCTGTGAGTTGTGAAAGCCACGCGTCCTTGGCTATGGGTTGTGCCGCCGTGAGTACCGGAGCCGCCGCATGCTCCGCAGATACTGGCTGCCCTGGTTTTGCATGCGACTCACACGAGAGCACTGTGGAGCTGACTACCTCCTCTCTGGTGAAGTTCACCTCACCGTTGATTACGATGGAGTTCACCTCCGGTGCTCGACTCCTAGTACCGCGTCGGCCCGAAGATGATGTTGATGATGATGATGATGATGATAGGTGGCTGTTCCCTTTGAAGCGGGTGGCCGCAGGCCTAGCCATGTAAAAAAAAAGACAATTCGGACGGATGTCGGAGCACACGCTAACCACTGGTGTCTGCACTCTAGAAGAGGCGCAACTGACTGGTCTGACCTTAGTTCACCGTTGCCCTCCACCACATTTGTAGACGGGCTTTAGTGGTCGACACGGCAGCGGCATCGTAGTCTTCCTCTTCCGGTGCGAATCCGAGCGCCTGTGGGAGCGTGGTGTCCTCGGCTGGGCGTGGAGAGAGACAGGCACAATCCAGAATTAAATGTTCAGCCGTCTCGCTTGTTTCTGTGCAGCAGCGACAGATATGCGGCCTGAACTTCCGGGGCTTCGTCGAAACGGCGACGGTATGTGAGCGTACGCAGCGCTCCAGCCCGCGCTTCGAAGAGCAGTGCACTGCCTACGCTGTTGTCGTAGAACTTTTCTTTGCGTGTTGATGTCTTGTGTTCGCCATACATCCGCAAGGTAGATTTACGCATCAGCCCCGAGCGCCATTGTACGTTCTCGACCTCCCGGACTCGCGTGCGTACCGATTTTGGCGTGAGGCTCTTGGGCGTGCCGCTGTCCGTCTCGCTGAAGAAGTCGTACTTCCCGCGTAGGCGGTGGACTCTGTTCGACCACTGCGTTCGAATACCCGTGAGGGAAAGATAGCGAAATATGCGCCTGGCCCATCGTGAGTCGTCCAAGCGGCGGAGGCGAGCCTCAAACGCTATTTTACTGTATGCCTCCCTGGCTTCCAATTATAACAGCGCCATCTATCCTCTTTAATCGTCAACTATACGAAATTCACTAACGCCATCTAGTGAGCAATTCTTAAAACTAACTAGAAGTGGCTACTACAGCATACTATTACAGAGGAGGGAACGACCCACACCCTAAGGAGCTTCGCCCCTAAAACGGCGTTTATTTACACTGCAGAGGCCATGAAGACTCCGCTACTACTCCAGCTACCCCGTTTTCTCGTCTCGTGCTTGCTGGTGCTTGTTCTTCATCTACTGGTGGTCCGCCAGCGCTCGCGATAGAACCAACATGGAGGTGCCGTGGGCGGCATAGAACCCGCGACTTTAGGTTCAGCAACAGAGTGACCAAACCATTGTACCACCGCGGCAATGCTTGTGAGTTAAAGAGACGACGCCTCAGTAACTTCGAAGAGTCATGAAGTGTTAGTTATCAAGGCTAAATCCTTCATTGGCTCATGAGAAGCGGACTGCGACCGTTCGGCGGTGTCGAGCGTAGGCGCGAACACAAGTTGTCCAAAAAAGTTCATGTGACCAACGTGGCGTGGACGACCGGCAGACAGGTGCTGCCACCTCACTTCTCTTTGGCGGAACTCTCACAATGCCCTCTACTTCATTTCTGTGAGATGGCGCGCTGTTAGAAGCTGCAGGGGAAAGCATACATTTCGGATTTACACATACATTATGAAAAACTCGGCGGCTTAGGAAAAATAGAGCAGGACGAATGCGAAAAACAGGAAACAATAAATGAAAATTTAGTTAACGCTATCATTATGTGTGTCCCACTGTACTGTATAATCTAAGGAATAAAAAATGCCAAGAGTAAAAAAAATAATGCTCTAGCCAGTGGCGTAGCCAGAAATTTGTTTCAGTTGAGGCACATCCTTGATCCGGAGTGGGAGTCAGGCAGGCAAGTGCAGTCGAGTGTTATATTGTATTCTGTATCCCACGACAGAAAGAAATTTCGGGAGGGGCACGTACTAGGTGTGCCACCCCTGGCTACGGCTCTGGCGCCAACCGAAAAAGAAATGATGTCACCGGGCGAGCAATTTGGACGTCACATTTATCTTAAATATCCACAAGGGACCCCAAGGAGTTTCGCACACTACTACCTTGGCAATTTACTTACCTGTACTGCTCAATGCACGCCAGTATGTGAGCGGGAGGGGTTCCGGGCGGCAGGTAGACGGTGGTCATGCCCTCAGCTATGCCGCAGATGGCGAAGTCCACGTGCCCGAAGGCGTGGTACAGTGGCATCACGCAACACATCACGCTGCGCTGCGTGAAAATACAGGAAGGTGAAATTTGACGCGAAAGTCGGTGCTTATTTATGATAAAGCAACCTTCTGAGGAGCGTCAAAGAAAAAAAAATGCATGACTAGACAAACTGATCATGCGCTTTCTTTTATTGAGGTCTCCTTTGCATAGCACAGTAACTACCCGATATTATGAGACAAAATCAACCCTGATTACCCAAGCGCAATACGAATGAATAAGAATACGTGTAACAGACATATTTGAACCATAGGAAGCCGTTTTAACAGAACTTATCAATGCATTTGAGCTAAAATGCGATGCAATTGAGCGGGACTCCTTAGTATCCAAACTGGGATGGTAAAAGCAATGAGAGATAAATTTATTAATTGATTAAAAGAGTCCCGCAAAAAGATTTATCATTATTGATGTTTGCCTTTCATTTATTACACTTAATTGATAAAACATTTATTTTAACCGTTTTACACCCAATGGCAAAAACGACGCTAAAATTCAGAATTTGTGCTAGAATGCTAAGCAAGAGCAGCGACTCTGTTGCTACGGCGAGTGCGTGGCAGCCGAGTTACACGTCCCAGTGGAGCTCTTTCTTTCTTTTGCAAGCAACTCACGTGTGAGAACATTTCCAGCCTATCTTCTATGGTTATATCGGCCGAAACCGTACTAGCAAGAAATGTGTACAGGGCAGTTTTGATTTCATATGCACTTGCTGAGCTGTGCTTCCATAGCTTCACCTGCAAAGCGGCATAGCTAAATGTAACCGCATACTTTTGCGCTGCAATTACGCTGCGCAGAACTCTCTCTGTAGGTTACTTTGACGTAATCGCCCTTTTATAACGGATCAAGTGTCAGAATATTATAGATGCGTTCATAATTTCAGACGCACTGCAACTAATTCCTTCAATTTCACGTCAATACTAGGAAAAATCCCACTAGAAAAATTGCAAGTTTCAGAAATTTATTTTACATAGCGAAGTAGGCCCATGCGCAGGATCCCACGTTTCATTACCCATAGGCTAACGACTGCATTGGGACCATTGGTCACTTGCTGTCCCACTGCCGTATACATAGGCACTACCAAATAAGCGCTTCAGTAAGTTGATATATAACGCTTCGAGAGATTGTAAAATATTTTGTCGAAAAGCGACAGACATGCGTCGTCTGCGGCTTGCTATATGTTTTGTGAATGCTATTTTTATGCTCCTCATAGACTGAGTAAAAAAAAGGAACTAATGCAAGGCATACAACAGGTATTCAGTATCCGAGTTCTTGGGCGGATTGCTGCATCAAATGCTGTAGGTAAGGCAAACATTATTTGCAACGCCAAAGATTTCGGTGATTCTAGCGACGATGGACTATATATACCCTATCGAAAAAACACAGCGTTTCCAGTGTCTTCCAGTGAGTTTCAGCGCACTGGGTGATACTGGAAACGCTCTACAGTGTGTCCCAGTGCGCGCTGGGAGCCACTGGAACACACTGTACAGCGTGGCCAGTGTCGCCCGGTGCGCTGACGCGCACTGGGTCACGCTGTACAGCGTGGCCCAGTGTCTTACAGAGCGCTGGGAGGCAATGGTCACGCTGCACAGTGTCTGCCCGCACACTGTGAACACCGGTGGCGCATTGGAAGAAACTGGGCGATCTCGGTGGACTTTCTATAAGACTTTATATTGGATCGTGAGATGTCGAGCGTTAAATTTACCGGAATATTTCCAAAATGTTCTGTTCTGTGTGCTACACAGATATAGCTTTAGTTTTAGTTAGGCAACGCATGTGCGTGTACGCTAAAGCAATCATCTGCCGAGCGCGCGTGCTTGCGCTTTCCCTGAAGTGTAATCGAGTGTCATCCATCTAGCTTATAAGCCACATCGAAAAAACTGATCATTTGCAACAGTATGACAGTAGTATTAGTCTGATAATCAGGATCAACCTACTCTAGCAGTCAGTCGTTCCGGTTTTTACCGCAGAAAGCCGCAAGTCACCGGCAGCAGTTAGCAGCTGCAACGCCTAATCTCGGCGTTTTTAGCTTCTGATTTGTGTAGTAGAAGGTGCAAATATGACCTCGCTTGGGTCAGTTATGATCTAAACTAGATTTTAACGGTTATTAGACTCTTCGTAATAGAAAATCCATGATCTTCACAGCGACCGTGGCTAACGAAGTACGGCCATAAGCCTAATGGTCGTTTCCGCTAAAGTGAATCGCTGCGGCTGTAGTACGCGGTACGGAAACGAGAAGGACAGTAAATATTTCCAAACGGGCAACGAAAACTACGGTGTTCAGGGAGCAGTTCAGATGCGCGATGTTTTCTACATAGGTATGACTAACCGCTTAGCGAGACAGTGCGATTGCCGCAATACATCTGCGATAACGCACATAAATTTTGCGGCCAAACGTGCCAGATAGACGTTCTGATCCAAGGCAGCCCATAACAAACAAACTAACAATTTCCTGTTAGGTTGGAACGAGCACGAAGAGACTAAAATCTGCGTTTCTAAGCGAGAAAATAAAACTATTAGGTACCGTAATAAGTTTTAACGCGAAGAAAAGATGCATACAAACTCGTCTTTCAGCTGTGGGTATAACGTTGCGCATAAATGATACGGACACAATAAGAGACGTTGTAACACACAGAGCGCGTAGCGGGTAGCGTGTCAGGTTCACAATGTGTAGTGCGTCCAGGTGGTGGGTTCGACTCCCGCTCACAAGCTTTCTTTTAATTTTTTTTTGTCGCAGTGCTCGTGTTTCAGCCTTAATACGATGTGGGCATAACCAAAATTTTTAAAAACAATTTAGAAGCCCGATTTTGGCCCATCACGGGTGTCCCAGTCTGCAGCGCGCCAGCGTCCAGTGTGCCTCGTGCAACGTGCCAGCGTCCCAGTATCCAGCGGCACACTGGTCCAGTAATCAGGTATGGCGCTGGGACATTACCACTGGGTTTTCCAATTGGGTAGGCGCACGTTTTATGATTATTTCAACGGAGATATATGAGTTTCGGTGTGCTGCATACAAGACAAAACATACAAGCCTAAAAAAGAATTGGTGGCTCTCACCCCCTTCCCCAACCCAATGTGTCCAACTATAAGCCTATTAAGAGAGTTGCCGATTACAGCAACATCCACAGCGTATGAGCGGCTATTCTCACGTGCTAATTGCGTGGCCACTCAAGTTTCTGGTTGATTTGCTGCCATGTTCAGTTTTATTTATTTATTTTTTTTTTTGTAGATGATCCTTCCTTCGCACGCACCCATATATCCATGAAAGGCCACGGAAGTTAGTTGTACGGGCTACGTGTATCGGTTGTCAACGAAACAACAATCCTAGTGTTCAAGCGTGGTCATGCCGAATCAAACTTCTAAGATGTTCATTTGTTCTTTAAAAAAAGAGCATGTGGCTCGACACGGCAAAACCAAAAAATGCGGGCAGTTCGCACAAAGTGGCGCAAACCTTGGCACATGGAAGCACGAGCCCGTCGCGCTCGTACGCCCAGTAGACCGACACGTCTATAGATCTGAGACGCGCGGCTTGCTCCTCGGTCTGTCTTTTTCTTTTTTTCTGTGCTACGCTTTACATTCTCCCCTCCTGCTTTCCGTCCTCCTCACCATTCTATCTCTCTTTCTCACGCTTACTTCCCTTTCCAACCTTGCTACACTTTACCATGCAGGGCTATGCTAAGCTCTGCTAGTTGCTTGATTAGCCGAGTAGTTAGGACGCTCGCCTTCGGACCGAGGGTACGCGGGTTCGACACCGGCCTAGTATAGAATAGTTCTTCAGCGAGAACTTTTTTATTTCGCTTTCTTTATATCTTTTTTTCCATCTCTCTGTTACTCTCCTAATTACTTTATTTCTGTCTGCACTCGCGCTCGGGGTTATTACAGGCTACGCCGAAGTGGTGAGTAGAGGAACTTGCCCAAGTTTCGTGGCACATACCCTTTCATGATGACGATAGTTTTCGGGCACGGTCACAGACTCCATAGACTTTACGCCGAACTAGGACAGTTTCGTCACAGGCCACTGCGTCACAGGACACTGCGTCACAGGCCCAAGCATGACGCCATTGGCTGACTGAGCATGGCACGCTCGGGAGTTACTGTCCGCCTAATCGCACTGAAAATTCCCGCGTTCGAAGTAAGAAAAAAAAAGAAAATGTGCTCAAGGTCACGAGAAGAACATGACGTACCTTCTTCCCCCATGTCATTCCTCCCTGCTTAGCTTCCAGTGCTTTCGTCGGGACGAGAGAAGAGAGAATGCAATTGCAGCGTGCGACAAATCTTATAACTCCGCTCGTACTGGACGGAATTCTAAAAATTGTCGTGGCCGCGGCGGTCGCATTTCTATGGAGGCGAAATGGAAGAGGCCCGTGTACTGTGTGATGTCAGTGCACGTTAAAGAACACCAGATGGTCAAAATTTCCGGAGCCGTCCACTACGGCGTCTCTCATAATCATATCTTGGTTTTGGGACGTAAAACCCCAGATATTATTATTAAAAATTGTCGCGGTGGTCAATTCGTGAGGCAATAAGGTCCTTTAGTGAATCCATTCCATGGCTAATTGGAAAAGCGTTGCAGAGTTTCTTTAAGCTTTTCTGTCTTGTTGGCCTATGCACACGGAGTCTTTACCCCCCACTATAGCAGGCTGGTGCACATTGAGGCAATCCAAAGCAACATGCGACGTGCCTGTAAATACGGAGGGCCGAAGTTGCGTACATGTTGGCAAACGCGTGTGCAGCACACTGCTCAAGCTGCCCGCCGTGTATGCTGATGCTACGTGCAAGTTTCTAATTTTTATCCTCAGCGCATATCCTAGTGTGAACTCGACCAAAACAGAATTTCCGCAAAGATATGAAAATCTCCCTATCTGAAGCTCAATTGCTATTATGTAAACTGTACTAACCAAATTATTTCTGCGGCTTCAAAGAAAACTGATTATATGTTCACTTTTCCTATTTACTTGTTGGCTTGGATGTTCTAATATCACTGTGCATCTGGCAAGAACTATATCTGTTTTACAGAAACTATATGCAAGCAAGCGCACTTTATTTTTTATAACCTATTCATTTATTTGCAATTTATTGGTGGCTTGAAGACGAAACGAGAGGGGGGAAATTGTGCATGTTCTTATTTCTATGGTCTTGCTTATTCGAAATGGTATCTTTTATTGCACAATAATAAACAGTGCATTCCATAACACCACTTCTGCTCTATCTGGCAACAAATATGGCGATAAAATTAAACCGCTTGCCTACTTTGTCTACTTCTAGCTTAATTCCTGGCTCCTTTCCACATCCACCCAACGGCAACCCTGTCTTTACCTCTGCTTCAAATCCTGTCATGTGCCGGAACAGGTGCACCGCATTCACCAAGTTGAAGTGACTCAGAGGAATGATCTTCGGTATTCCAGTGGACCCCTGCAGACATAAAAGGGTCGAATTATCAACTTCCGCATTTCATAAACATATGTCCAGTTATTACGTCACACCCAACGCGGTAAGTACAAACCTACAAAGACACACGTTGTAATATTAATACTTGTGAAAAATTGGCTGACGTTTAACTTTTGTAAACCGAGTCTTCACGAGCGAAAGTTATGTTTTACTTGGTTTAGCAAAGGTAATGCTCATAATGTTTTATTAAAGCTAGGCTTTATTGCAAATGTGATGTTGTGCGTCCTTGCATTTCTCGAATGTTCCTGAAGACGGTCCGCCAAATCCGCCAAGTAGGCTTTTATTTTTTTTTTTGTAGGGTATTTACGTGTGATGAATACATCGGACTGGTAGCCACCACCACATCGGACAGCCGCCACATCCTGCGGGGGTCACGTGCCCCGTGACGCCCTCTTGCAAAGAAAGAGTGTTCCACACTCGACACTTGGGCTACGAGTGGCGTTGGATAACGCTCCCAGGTATTAAGCGCCCATCAATACCCTACAAAAAAATTGGCCGCGTATCTGCGTGCTTCGCTGCAAATGTCGTCGAAAGACGATAGTCTTGTGACGGCTGTACTACTATGTTTTGTCTTGCCTCAGACAGCGCCTACTCTACGTTGAATTGATCGCATCTGGCTGGCATTTATAAAACAGAGGCGGCGCTGCACGCGAGATATGGACGCCATCGAAAAACATGAGCTTGTGCTGAACCAAGGGCCACTGCCAGCGGCAGCACTTTATCGTCGGCAAAGCGCTTTTTCGTGCAAAGCGTCGCAGTTCCTGCACAGCTTCGCATTTTCAGCACAGCCTAAAAGACACTAGGGTCTTTCGAATTGCGTATCTGTGTATTTTCTAATAAAAGAACACACGACCTGATACTTACACATATTAATGTTGCGCCTCAGGTATGCGTAGTATTTGCTTTTTGATCGAATATGTTCACAAGTATGAACGCAAACACCAGTTCAAGATGGCTGGGCGTTCAGAAATGAGTTAAACTTTGGCCCTGTAGCTAGCTGAATCGGGTGACAGACAGACAGACCAAAATTTTTGCGTTTAAGTATCCCAAGAATGACTATCGTCTTGAAAATTCAACGAGGAAGCACCCTCCGTCGTAGCTCAAGTGATAGAGCATAGGACGCGTGATTCGAAGGTTGTTGGTTCGGACCCCACCGACGGAAAGGGTGATTTTCCGTCCACTTTAACTCCTTTCAATTTAGGTAAGAATCATGTCCCTACATTTCCCTATTTTATTCACTACTGTTCACTACAGTCCCGCATGCTACACTACAGTCCCCTATGCTTTCATTGTAAAAACTTTTCAGCGCGAACAGGACGAAGCACACGAAGAGTACACAATACGAGCGATGTCTATCAACTAAAGTTTATTAAAACGAAAATTTACACACCCGCCCAAAAACCAACACAAGCATGCGCAGAAAGTCACGTGACACCAATGAATTCGTTGAGCTTACGTACTTCACAATCTAGTAGACAAACAGATGGTTCAGATATAGAATCATCACCCGTGTCTTTAATAAAAAACGCTCCTGCAAGTTCCCGTGCCCTCCGATCTTTATGTTTCAGCAAAATGACAGTGTTGTCGAAAAAATGGTTTACACCCACATGCCCTACAATGTGTCGAAAGGTGTGACGTCGTCGTTCCCTTTAGGGCATTATTATGCTGGCGGTGTCTTTCGTTGATGCATTTACCAGACAGGCCAATATACACCTTTCCGCAGGAAAGGGGAATCCTATAGGTTTTTTTTTTGGGTTTTTTTTTTTCAGGAATTAACGCGGTCACCAACAATAAGCATGGGATCTTCGGTGCCACATGTATAAGTGCAGACTCCCCTTACCGCTGATCATATTACTCGACGACCGACGACTGTTCTCGCCTCTATCAGTGCACAGCGTATATCGCGTATATTCTGTGTCTTCATTTTCCGGGCACTGGTTCGCTCAAATTAAGAGTTCCGCATTTCCCATTCTTCCCGTAGCTTTCTTCACCGTCACAGCTACGTGACAGTCTTGTGCAGTCTTACTGGTCGTTCTGCGAGTTCCCAATCACAGGCATACCACAGTCTTGTGGTCAAAACTCATTCCCCAATGTTCGTATGACTTACCACAGTGTGTTTCCGAATGTATTATCCTGAGCAGCATGACTGGCAACACGCGAGCGCTCGGCAAATAGCCGCAAACTCGAAGCGCGGCGATTCGTTGCGGTCGCTCTCGGAAATAAAGTGGAAAGAATGGCACAGTCCCGTTAAGTGCCCGAAAGCCCGCATCGCTATTTCTGATAAAAATTCGCCGGTGATTGCGCTACTGCCTACGGCGAATTCTGAGCGCCACTTCGTGTTGGGGCAACGCCAACTCTGTTTGAAATTTTGGTTATCTGCAGTTGTAGCAATGTAACCTTCGTTACATATTGCCTCAGAAACTGCCAGCCCTCGAGTACAACGCACACCAGGGTGAATTTTCACTTCTTGATATGTTTACTGAACGCATCTGCGCGTGTGCCGCATGTATACAGTGAAACCTCGGTGATATGAATCTCAGGGGACCACCAAAAATATTCGTATCATCCGAAATTCGTATCACCAGAAAGCATAAAAAAATTACCTTGCGACAAAAGAAAGCTCGCGTGCATTTTCATTTATTCTTTTTCAGGGCCGCAGCAACCTAAGGAAGAACTCTGAATGATTGTCAGTTAAGTTTTTAGATGTCGATAGTCACACCCGTAGTCTTAAATATACAGTCCGTACTCGCGTGTTTAATTAATGAACCAGGTGCGTTGTGACCCGCGACAGCAGTAGCCCCTTCCAAATTTTAGTGTGCTTTTTCGCATGACACCGAAGTACTGCGTTGAAAGTAACGAAAGAAGGGCTTTGACGCGATAGATCAAGGCCACAAAATTACAGAACTATGGTGTTATGTTATGATTTTGTTATCGCGAAAGTGTTGGGGATGTTTTTTGGGAGATTTACGGCCATGCTTGCACAAATACGACCTCAACAGTCGCGCATGTTGACGTTTTGAGGCCTGACTCCTTCGCCAAGACAGTCCTCGCCTTCTTTCGGTCTTCGTCCACCTTTCATAGGATGCCTGATGCACGAGGCGGGCACGTGTAAACCCAGTACAACGACAGCAGCCCGCATCGACGCGTTAGAAAAAAGAAAGCATGGCGCCAATGCCCTCTGTAATCTAAACGCGAAGGCACATGGAGGCACATTAGAGTTTCAAAGGTTCGCGCACACAATCTTGGAGGCCGTGACGCATCTCTGAAGCAAAACTGCAAACTGCATCTCTGAAGGTTTATTCTGACCGTAAGAAAAAATATATTTTTCTTACACCGTTATTCTGACGATTTGGCGGTGCGGCGCGCATGCCCGCTCTTGTGTTGCCGCGCTCGCACGTGCTTAGCGCGGCTTCCGCGACAGCGCGGACAGCACCTCTTCGTACCTGGGTGGTAGCGTACGTTCGTATCAAACGTCCCGGGGTGAAAATCGGTTCGTAACAACCGTACTCCATTACATTGCAGGCCAATGGGCCTTCGCCGGGACCGAAGAAAAATTCGGGTCACCCCGAAATTCGTATGAGCTGTATTCGTATCACCGAGGTTTCACTATATATGTGTTTCATGACGACGTTGTGGAATAAACAGTTGTAAGTAGCGCTTGTCCCTTGTGTGTCCTTCTTGTGTGCTGCGTTTTTTCTTGCTTCAAGTAATTCTTGTCTAGGTCCTAAGGTCCATAATGTCTACGTTGAAGTCAAGGACTTGAAAAATTACAGGCCGATCAGCTTACTGTTCCTTGTCTACAAGCTATTTACAAAAATAATCGCTAATAGAATTAATACGACATTGCAGTTCAATCAACCAAAGGACCAAGCAGGATTTCGTACAGGCTCCTCAACAATAGACCATATTCATACTATCAAACAGGTGATTGTAGATTACAAGAAAGCATTTGATTCGGTGGAGATATCAACAGTCATGCAGGTATTGCGGAATCAGGGTATCGACGAAGCCTATATATAAACATACGGGAAAAAAATCTATAGCGGATCCACAGCCAACATAGTCCTCCATAAAGAAAGCTACAGAATCCCAATAAAGAAGGGCGTAAGGCTGGGAGACACGATCTCTCCAATGCTATTCACGGCATGTTTACAGGAGGTTTTCAGGGCACTAGACTGGGAAGAGTTAGGGATAAGAGTTAATGGAGAGTATCTTAGCAACCTGCGATTCGCTGATGATATTGCATTGATGAGTAACTCAGGGGGACGAATTACAGCTCATGATTACTGAACTGGATACGGGAAGCAGAAGAGTCGGTCTGAAAAATATTATGCATAAACCTAAAATAATGTGCAACAATCTCGGCAGAGAATAGAGCTTTGCGATTGGTGGCGAGAACCTGGAAGTTGTAAAGGAATACCTCCACGTAGGACAGATAGTAACCGTGGAGGCGAACCATGAGATTGAAATAACTAGAAGAATAAGAATGGGATGGAACACATTCGGCAAGCATTCTCAAATCATGAATGGTAGTTTACCACTATCCCTCGAGAGGAAGGTATACTCGCATTACAACTGCATATTACCGGTACATACCTACGGAGCAGAAACCTGGAGACTTACAAAGAGGGTTCAACTTAAACTGAGGACGACGCAGCGAGCGGTGGAAAGGAAAATGATAGGTGTATACCCTTAAGAGACAGGAAGATAGCAGAGTGGGTCAGGGAACTAGCGGGGGTTAAGGATATTGCCACGCGCGTTTCTTATTTTCATTCTTGTTGTACTCGGTTTTCGCCCACGAAGACTGTCCGCATGCCCAGCGCAAACCGCGGCTGATTGTTCTAGAAGCTTCACGATTATTGTAGATCGTTGTGTTAAGATTGCGCGCAAGACGCGAACACTCTAGCTTATTCCAGAGCTTGCACGACGACCAGTGATAAGGCTAGAATGTTCGACGCGTGATGTATAAAAGCCGGTGCGTTCCAGCGATGATCAGATTATCGACGGCCGACGCTCTGTTCGCCGCTCTCAGTGCAGCGTGTATTGCTGTAGTCTGACCTTCAGTTTCCCGGCCACAGGTTCGGCCAAAATAAAGAGTTTCTTCTTTAACTCGCCGACTGTTGCCTTCGTCGACGTCACGACCACGTGACATCTGGTGGAGATGCTTCCCGGTCCATGTACCGAACGCCCCCCTCCCGCCGTGAGCCGAGCCCACTCCGTGAAAAGGACATCGACGCCGACGCTGAGCAGCGAACCAGCCGCAGGCAACAAGGGCTACCTCCAGAGTTCGCCCCTACCGGAAAAGACTCGAAAGTCCAAGGCCACGACCACTACTGCGACAACTATGGCAGCCACTGCACCAACTCCCGGAACGGTCGTGATCAAGCAGCCAAAGGAGCCACCGACTTTCCGTGGATCATCTTTCGAAGACCCGGAGACGTGGCTGGAGACGTACGACCGAGTGGCCAGCCTCAACCACTGGGACACGGAAGAGAAGCTACGTCGCGTCTACTTCTACTTGGAAGACGCGGCAAGAACCTGGTTTGAGAACCGCGAGTCAGCACTTCAAACCTGGGATCTCTTCCGCGGCGCATTCCTGGGCACGTTTACGAGCGTCGCCCGCAAGGAAAGGGCCGCTTCTTCGCTGGAGACACGGGTGCAACTACCAAATGAGAAAGTGGCGATCTTCGTGGAAGAAATGACGCGGCTGTTCCGGCACGCTGACCCCAACATGCCCGAGGAGAAGAAGGTCCGTTTGCTCATGCGAGGGGTCAAGCAAGAACTATTCGCTGGGCTGATGCGGAACCCACCGACGACCGTCCAGGAATTCCTTTCTGAAGCAACAGCGATCGAGAAGACGCTGGAAATGCGAACCCGCCAGTACAATCGCCCAACGAGTCAAGACAGCCAAGCCGTTTATGCTCTCGACGACTTGCGCGAAACGATCCGAGCGATCGTGCGGGAGGAACTGCGCAAGCTGTTACCCTCACCGCAGCCGCAAGTGGACTCCATCGCAGAGATCGTTCGAGAGGAAATCCAGCAGTCGATAAGAACCTCTGAACCACCACGGCCCCAGCCGCAAGGCATGAGCTACGCAGCTGCAGCCCGACGCTACGCTCCCGCTCCACGCCCACGTCAAGAGGTCGCACCGCCTCATTTCCGCCGCCAGACAGCGCCGCCACCACCACCGACGCCATACCGTCCACCCGCCGGCCAGCACTACGCTCCGAGGAAGACCGACGTTTGGCGCGCCCCTGACAACCGCCCGCTCTGCTACCATTACGGGGAGGCCGGCCACACCTACCGCCGCTGCCAGTACCGCCAGATGGGACTGCGTGGTTTCGCCATCGACGCGCCGCGTCCACAGCGGGGTGAAATGCCATGCGACATCGCCGACTACCTCGCAGGACCTCAGTGGACACCCCGACGACCATCCCGCTCGCCGTCGCCTGGCCGCTACATGTCACCGCACCGCCGGCAGTACGCTGGCCCAAACCGGGGCCGATCTCCTAGCCCTTACTCGGAAAACTAAGGGCAGCAACCGATGGAGGTGCGGTTGCTGTACGACGAACTACCGAAGATCCTCCGCCGCCGCCGACGACGATGCCGCAACGAAATCTAAAGAACCCGTCGCAAGGCAAACGAGGCCCTGGCGTGGAAACTTCGCAGCCCGAAGAAGACATCACTACGCAACGTGGAACCGGCGGAACAAACCGACGCAGCCGTGACCCGACGCCGCGACCTAACCGCAACGCGAGACGACGAACTAGCGACCTCGACGTTCTTATCGACGGCCACGGCGTGACCGCTCTCGTCGACACTGGGGCCGACTATTCCGCCGTCAGTGGACCATTCGCCGCCAAGCTGAAGAAAGTAAAGACCGCTTGGAGTGGACCCGAAATCCGGACAGCTGGAGGCCACCTGATAACGCCGATTGGAGTCTGCACGGCAAGAGTCACCGTCAGTAACCGGACTTACCCTGCGAGTTTTGTAATCCTACAAAACTGCTCCAGGGATGTTATACTTGGAATGGACTTCCTAAGTGACCACGGCGCCGTCATCGACCTAAGGTCTGAGTCGATAACACTAACCTCAGACAAAGCGCTCCCACCCCCTCGCGACGCCAGGGAACTATGCATTGAATGTGATAGAAGAGCAGGTGACCGTTCCGCCACTCTCCAGCGTCATTATTTCCGTCGGCACCGAAAACCCTGCGAACCTTGAAGGCGTCATCGAGGGCGATCAGCACCTACTCCTGAACCGTCAAACTTGCGTCGCAAGAGGTATAGCCGAGCTGCGTGACGGTAAAGCAAAGGTAGTGCTGACAAACTTCAGCCACGAATACAGGCACCTCAACATTGGTACGACGGTCGCCTACATCGACGAATGCGTGACCGCAAGCAATGCTTTCGCCCTCTTCGATGCTGCCGAACCTGCTTCGACGAATCGAGGTCCCCAACCCAATTTCGACATCAACCCGAGCCTTACGAAGGCCAAGCAAGACCAGCTCAAAGCTCTACTCATGCAATTCAAGGACTGCTTCTTGGCATCGTCAAGAATTCGACAGACCCCAATTGCGAAACATCGCATCATAACAGAAGAAAGTGCCCGACCAGTTCGACAGAGCCCGTACCGAGTTTCTACGCGCGAACGTGAGGCCGTGAAAAAACAAGTCGACGAAATGCTACACGACGACATCATTCAGCCGTCCAAGAGTCCGTGGGCGTCACCCGTGGTTTTAGTGAAGAAGAAGGACGGAACCCTACGCTTCTGCGTCGACTATCGCCGCCTGAACAAAATCACGAAGAAGGACGTGTATCCTCTCCCACGGATAGACGACGCCCTGGACCGACTCCACAACGCGAAGTATTTTTCGTCGATGGACCTCAAAACTGGCTATTGGCAAATCGAAGTCGACGAGAGGGACCGAGAGAAAACTGCCTTTATAACACCAGACGGCCTCTTCGAGTTCAAGGTCATGCCCTTTGGCCTTTGCTCGGCACCTGCAACTTTCCAACGTGTCATGGATACAGTATTGGCGGGCTTGAAGTGGCAAACTTGCCTTGTTTACTTGGACGACGTCGTTGTGTTTTCCTCGAACTTCGACGAACACCTCCAGCGCCTCCAATGCGTAGTTCAAGCAATCAAGAACTCCGGGCTGACCCTGAAGCCAGTGACCCTGAAGCCAGAAAAGTGCCGCTTCGCGTACGAGGAGCTTCTGTTTTGGGGTCACGTGATCAGCAAGACGGAGTGCGCCCAGACCCGCAGAAAACAGCTGCTATCGCCACTTTCCCGCCACCCACCGACAAGAAAGCCGTGCGCCGATTTCTCGGCTTGTGCGCCTACTACAGACGCTTCGTCAAGGACTTTTCACGTATCGCCCGCCGCTAACCCATCTCACTAAAAACGACGTGGACTTTAAGTGGGAAACGGCACAAGTAGAAGCATTTCAAGAACTCAAACGACGCTTGCAGACGCCGCCGATACTTGCGCACTTCGACGAATACGCCGACACGGAAATCCACACCGACGCCAGCAGTGTGGGGCTCGGAGCCGTCCTAGTGCAGAGGACTGACGGACTTGAAAGGGTTATCAGTTATGCTAGCCGGTCTCTATCCAAGGCAGAAGCCAACTATTCCACAACAGAAAAGGAGTGTCTTGCCATCATCTGGGCTACGTCAAAATTTCGCCCCTACCTCTACGGCAGATCTTTCAAAGTTGTGAGTGACCACCACGCCCTGTGTTGGCTAGCTAACTTGAAGGACCCTTCAGGTCGTCTCGCACGGTGGAGCCTAAGACTTCAAGAATTCGACATTACCGTCGTGTATAAGTCCGGAAGCAAACACTCCGACGCAGACTGTCTGTCTCGTGCCCCCGTCGACCCACCGCCGCAGGACGACCAGGATGATGACTACTTTTTGGGAACCATACGTGCCGACGACTTCGCCGATCGGCAGCGAGAAGACCCGGAACTGAGGGGGCCTAATGGAATACCTAGAGGGCAGGACCACCGTCGTCCCAAAAGTATTCAGGCGAGGATTGACGTCATTTTCTTTGAGAAACAACGTCCTCGTAAAGAAGAACTTCTCCCCAGCCCGAGCCAGCTATCTCATCGTTGTACCTTCGGATCTGCGACCAGAAATTCTGCAGGCCCTGCACGACGACCCAACGGCTGGCCACCTCGGCTTTTCGCGCACGCTTGCAAGAACACAGGAAAAGTACTACTGGCCTCGCCTTACCGCCGACGTCGCTCGTTACGTGAGGACATGCCGGGACTGCCAGAGACGTAAGACGCCGCCGACAAGACCAGCGGGACTTCTGCAGCCCATCGAGCCACCTCGCCGGCCGTTCCAGCAAATCGGCATGGATTTACTGGGTCCGTTCCCGACGTCGGCTGACGGAAACAAGTGGATCGTCGTGGCTACCGACTACCTCACCCCCTACGCCGAAACAAGGGCCCTGCCCAAAGGCAGCGCCGCCGAGGTAGCAAAGTTCTTCGTCGAGAACATCGTCCTGTGTCATGGCGCCCCGGAGGTCCTCATTACCGACAGAGGCACGGCATTTACAGCGGAGTTAACTCAGGCGATCTTGAGGTACAGCCACACAAGCCACCGCCGGACCACCGCCTACCACCCACAGACCAATGGTCTCACCGAGCGTCTAAACAAGACCATCGCGGACATGCTGGCCATGTACGTCGACGTCGAGCACAAGACGTGGGATGCAATCCTCCCGTACGTGACCTTCGCCTACAACACGGCCATGCAGGAGACGCACAGATGACGCCGTACAAGTTGGTCTACGGAAGGAACCCGGCAACGACGCTCGACGCCATGCTGCCCAACGTCGCTGACGAAGAAAACCTTGACGTCACCAGCTACCTTCAGCGCGCTGAAGAAGCCCGACAGCTCGCCCGGCTGCGCATCAAGAATCAGCAGACGACTGACAGCCGCCGCACAATCTTCGACGACGATTCGTGGAATACCAGCCCGGCGACCGCGTCTGGGTGTGGACACCGATACGCCGACGTGGACTCAGTGAAAAACTTCTTCGGCGTTACTTCGGGCCATACAAGGTGCTTCGACGTCTCGGTACTCTGGACTACGAGGTCGTCCCGGACGGCATTACGAACTCTCAACATCGTCGTGCGCGACCTGAAGTAGTCCATGTCGTGCGCCTCAAGCCGTATTACGCGCGTTAGCGAACCTGACGACTGGACTTATTGCTTTATTATTGTAATTTCTTTCTGTATCCCTGTGATTTCTTGTTGCATGTATTTTTCCCCCCGTGTTCTTTTTAAGCATCGGGACGATGCTTTTTCAGAGGGGGGGGCATTGCCACGCGCGTTTCTTATTTTCATCCTTGTTGTACTCGGCTTTCGCCCACAAAGACTGTCCGCATGCCCAGTGCAAACCGCGGCTGATTGTTCTAGAAGCTTCACGATTATTGTAGATCGTCGTGTTAAGATTGCGCGCAAGACGCGAACACTCTAGCTTATTCCAGAGCTTGCACGACGACCAGTGATAAGGCTAGAATGTTCGACGCGTGATGTATAAAAGCCGGTGCGTTCCAGCGAGGATCAGATTATCGACGGCCGACGCTCTGTTCGCCGCTCTCAGTGCAGCGTGTATTGCTGTAGTCTGACCTTCAGTTTCCCGGCCACAAGTTCGGCCAGAATAAAGAGTTTCTTCTTTAACTCGCCGACTGTTGCCTTCGTCGACGTCACGACCACGTGACAATATCATAATTGAAATCAAGAAGAAAAAAATGGACATGGGCCGGGCACGTAGCGCGTAGGCGGGATAACCACTGGTCATTTGGGGTAACTGACTGCATTCCATCACAAGGCAAACTCGTGAGGGGTAGACAGAAAATCAGGGGGGCACATAAGATTAAGAAGTTTGCAGGTATAACGTGGCAGCAGAAAGTACAGGACCGGGTTGATTGGCGAAACATGGGAAAGGCCTTTGCTCTGCCGTGGGGTAGTCTGGCTGATGATGATGATTTATATGCACCATTTACCGATGCTGCAGATCTCGGAGGAGCTTTAGCGTGTTCTCTATTAGGCAAAGCACCAACATTTTGGAGAAGTGGCGAAAGGCGAGCTAGTTGGTACATAACTTTAAACTTAAAAAAACAGCGCAAAGACAGGACGAAGGAAAGTTGACACGAGAACGGGCGCTGACTGCCAACTGAATTTTTTATTGTCGAAACCAAGAATATGTAGACACACGAAATAATGAAAAGCTGTTAGGTTACAATTTTTATTCACGCGCGTGACGTCAAATAGCTGATTTACGAGCGTATTTTTTCAAATAGATCGAGCGACGGACCATTGACACATCGATCGCCCCTTTGCTGGATGGCAAAGGCCTCGAATATCTCCGGCGCGCGCCTTTGACGATAGCGTTTTAGAATGGTGACATTTTTCTTTCAATTTGAAAACTGCCCTTTAGACGCACACGTGAAAGTGGCCCCTTTCTGTACCCACTCGCGATGTGGAAACAAAAAAAAGTAAAAAGAACGCCGTGCACACTTTGCGCCAGACGCCACCGCGTGGCAGGAGGCTCAGAGGGGTCCTCCACACGCCCAAGTTTAAAAGAAAAATAAATATCTAAGAGCGTCGGGTTCTGCATAGTCGACACTTGCAGCGCTTGCACTTGCAACACTCGCAGCTCGCACACAAAGACGTAACAACTGTGGCAGCTCTTAGTTTACGCTTTTCCTGTGTATACCTGTGAGTTATTTCTGAGCGTCCTTTGTGCTTCAGCGGCGCGCTCAAAGTTTCGAGCTGCTTGCCGTTCTTCGTTTGACATTCCAATTTCTTGCTATCGCATTTATTGCTTCACGCTGGCGGCGAAACTGTGACTCTTTAGAAGTAGAGAACACTGTCTTAACCCCGTACCTGTTACCCACATTACTCATGCCATGGGATAGTTTGTGTCCATAAGGCAGCACTGTTACCTTTTCGTATCTCTTCTGACTGTCACATTTCTTGGAACGATCCTGACCCTTTACCCATTTCTATAGTCTCTCGCTGTGACTAGATAGCACAGCGTACGGGTCACGCGCTTGTTGAAGTCTCGATTTGTGTTAAGAAACAACGCTCTATGCCATGTTCGCAAGACTTTGCCAGAGCCGACTTCAGGATGAAGTTATTCCATTTTAACGCGATAGCGTTAAAGAGCTCGTTTCGCAGAAATTCCGGCGTCGGCGTCGGTGTCGGCGTTGGTGTCGGCGTCGGCGTCGTTGGTTGCGAGCCAAAAAGCATCATCTTGTCCGTGACCGAGAAATCGAGAAAGATGCAAATAAAAATTTTCGGGTCCGAGTGAGGCTCGAACCCGGGTCGTCTGCGTGGCAAGCAGGTATTCTACCACACAGCCATGCCTCTGCTTGGGAATACTGTGAAAATAACTTCCTCTGCTTGGAAATGTGGAAAACATTTCCCACATTTGCCGCGCATAATTGCTCCTGGTTTAAAGCATGCTACCGATTACATAGTATGCACTAGGTGATTGAATTACGCACTAGGGACAGTATATCGCTATCACGTTCAACTCTTAAAGGCGAAGATTAAGGGTCCCCCCAATTTTTTTGATACGACAGTTGCGAATATTTTTCTCCTAAGCCAATGCAGCTTTCTTTCGATAACTTAGCGGTCTGTGAGGGCGTTATGTGACAAAAGGATTCTTCAAGCATGGTTGCTGCACAGGAAAACTACTCATTTTTAATAAATTGCCTCAACGTTCGCGTTTTGTCAAAAAGGAACCCTAACCTGGCACTCTTTGGCCACTACTGGCCCTTGTGCCATTAAACACGACACATCATCAAAAAGGAAGCCTAGTGAAAAATAATTTTAAGAAATCTCATCTCAAGTTCTTGTGAAAATTCCGTAAACAGTCCCCCGGAGAACATGGAACAAACATGGAACAAGAATATAAAAAAGTCACAGTTTCGCCACTAGGGCGAAGCAATGAATGCGATAGCAAGAAATTAGTTTGTCACACGAAGAACGACAAGCAGCTCGATACTTGCAACGCGCCGCCGCAGCACAAAGGAGGACGCTCGAAAAGGACGCATAGGTATACACAGGACAAGCGTGAACTAACAACTGTCGCAGTTGTTACGTATTTGTACTTGAGCGACGCGCTGTGAGTGTCCACAAATGCAGAAGCCGACACTGTTGTTGCTGTTGCCTCTGACATGGCTCATACCCACTCAGGGGGATTGGCCAAGGATTGATTATATAATTATGTGACTTTTCGACGCTGTTTGACACTTCTTTTTCTTTTAAAGTGCGGCACGCGGAATGACCCCTCTGCGTCTCCTGCCACGCGGTGGCGTCTGACGCGTGCCCGGTGTTCTTTTGTTTCATTCTACATCATGAGTGGTACAGAAGGGAGCCACGTTTTCGTGCGCATCTCAAGGGCAATTTTCAATTTGAAAGAAACTGTGAAAGCGTCGTGGATAGAAAACACGCTCAAGCTGTTGTGAGATTCGCGTACCGCGAGAGGCAAATGGTGCATATGAATAACTCGCCGTTATATCGCTGGCACGAGCATGACCTGTGGCTGTGTTGGCTAGCAGGCTGCGGAGCGAGGGGTCGCTGGTTCAAACCCCCGTAAGGTGGTCTGGAATGATGGCGTCGACATGCAGACGGCGACGGCGACGGAGAAAATCAGCCGAGACTGTCCATATAATTGCTATCGCAATAAAAAAAATTGGGGGACCCTTATGCTTCGCCTTTAAGAATTGAACGCGATAGCGATATCCTGTCCCTAGTGCGTACTTCAATCGCTTAGTGCATACTATGTAATGGGTAGCATGCTTTAAACCACGAGCAATTATGCGCGGGAAATGTTTTCGAACTTGCTATGCACTCACTACGTGGTCTTAAGGGAATACGCGAAGTAAAGTGGGTGCCTTTTGTAATGGGCGGATGGCTTCGAACCACAATGTCGTTATGATATTGACATCTGACACCCGATGGCAATGTACGCTTGTAGCACGCAATAATACTGCGATATCACATGTTGTATTGTGACGCCTGTATACAGGACGCGTCTGTTTGCAAAGCACGAGTTATTTTCACTGCATTTCCAAGCACAGGAAGTTACTTTTGCTGTATTGCTAAGCAGACGCACGGCTGCGTGGTAGAACACCTGCTTGCCACGCAGACGGCCTGGGTTCGATCCTCACTCGGACCGGGAAGTTTTTATTTATTTATTTTATTTGCATCTTTGCATTTCCAAGCAGAGGAAGTTATTTTTGCTGTGTGTCCAGGCAGACGCGTGGCTGTGTGATAAAACACCTGCTTGCAACGCAGGTGGCCTGGGTTCGTTCCTCACTCGGACTCGGAAATTTTTATTCTTTATTTTATCTGCATCTTTCTATTTCCAAGCAGAGGGAGTTATTTTTGCTGTATTTCCAGGCCGACAGGTGGCTGCGTGATAGAACACCGGCTTGCCACGCAGACGGCCTGGGTTCGGTCCTCACTCGGACCCGGAAATTTTTATTATTTATTTTATTTGCATCTTTCTCGATTTTTCGGTCACGGACGAGATGATGATTTTTCGCTCACAACAAACGACGCCGATGCCGGAATTTCTGCGAAACGAGCTCTTGAACGCTATTGCGTTAAAAAAGGACCCGCCCAAGCACACCGTACAGATGGTTAACCAGCGAAGCTGAAACTAGTGGCCACAGGCGGTTGCAGACGTCGCAGCCAAACACAAAGTGCCGTTCGAGAAACTCCCGCCGAAAGCGGGCGAACGCGTTCCCGCCATTGCCACGTTGACGCTTCTCTGCCCGCAACTCCGCTCCCTCGGCTCGCCGTTGTCGCTTGCGTTCGGCACGGAAGGCTGTCGGATCCCTTAGTGCGCAGTTGCTGCTTGCGCTTCGCCACCCGGGCCTGTTCTTGGTGCCCGGACTGCTGCATCGGCCCGGCGAAGATGAATTCGCTCACGGTTCAGCTGTCGGCACTGTTCTTTGAAAGTTGTGTGCTGTTCGGGCGTTCGCTCGATCCGTGCCTTCCCCATGTGGAAGTTCTAAGGTGAAAGTGCTGCGCGCGGGCTCGGCGGCACGGCTGCGAAACGATGAACGACGTCACTGACGGTTCGGCCAATGGCACGCCTGCTTGGTTACGAAGCAGAGAATGGCGTCACTGATGGCGCTGCCAGTGGCGCGCGTGCTTGGGTGCGACGTGGAGACCACGTAAGTGACGGCGCAGCCAATAGAGACCGTTATCGAAACTCGTGGCGAACGATGTTTCGTTTCACCTAGCGTTATACAGCTTTCGCTGTAAAACATGATGCAAAATTATATTGCTTCCCGGGGCAAAATTTGTTGTTCCAATCAGAGCCTTTGGAGGATACTCTGAGGCGCACAAAAATGCACTGAAATGACTGAGATTGTCAGTGTAATCTAATGACAAAAGACTGGGCTTGAAAACGAGGACAACACAAACGCCGCTCGTGCTGTCTTCACCGTTCTTTTGCGTCCGTGTTTGCACGCCCAGTCTTTTCACATGAATGCCGACCAGCTAGTTCAGCTCAAGGCGGTGATGCAGGCTAGTTGGTTTGAGTCACTTGTAGTCATATTTGTAGAGCAATAAACCCAGACGCAGGCAAAAGTACAGAACGTCCTGTGTATGTGTTCTGTACTTTTGTCTGTGTCTTGGTTTATTGCGCTACAAATATGACTACAAGTTCAGCTCCGCGTTATTCCAATTTAACGAGTCTCTGCCGAGAGCCTAGGTTTCCGCAAGTGCTCTCCATAACGTTACCTAAAAGAAACGTGACATTTGAATACTAACTAAATTGAATTGTTTTTGAGCAGTAGTGCTGGAGTCCAGAGCAAGTTAGGACCGCAGCGAGCCACGGTTGAGTGCCACGTACCGAAGAGTGGAGCATACTGGCCGCTGAGTGAAGGTCGGGACTTGCACTGCTCAGCCGCGACGCATGGCCTTGGCCCAAGGACAGCAATTCGGAGAAACCCATCACGCCCCTGCACGCAAAGCAATGCCCTATAAAGTGACCAACCCATTTCCAGCAACCAAGTATCATTTTCTAGAAATAAAACAGTGCAGCTCATTCGAGCTTTACCTTAGGCGCGAGTGAATTTCTCTTATGACGAATATGAACGCCATCTCTGATCCCCGCAAATAAATACTTCATTCGAAACTGAAGTAACCATAGAACACAGAAAAGGTTTTAGGAGCACAGCCTCTCAGTATCAGTTCAACGAGAGACACTCATCTCAACAATTGCTGTGCGTTTGCTAACGAGTGCACTTGTTACTTTACTTAACGAGATTAGTTAATCAGAAATCATTTGCTGTGCCTCGTCAACCTAGTTAGAAAACCAATTCGTCCGTCTCCGCTAGAGTATCAGCAGATGTAAACTATTAAAATGTTGTAACATCTCATTAGGTAACAGTGTCAATTCCAGTTAACCATCGTTTTTGAATACGTCTACTTCACCGGCGAACACGGTGAAATTCTCGTACTTTTAGTCAGCTTTCCCTCCGCAAAGGATGCTGCGAATGCAATGAAGTTCGTACTCCATTGATGACCTCGTGCGCACAACACTCCCACAAAAGGACGGTAAACACGCAGCGCCAAACGTTTAAATTTCCCTTTTCAGAGAGGAGTCACAAATGCGTAGCCGTGACTTTGCTGATATCATATCTATAGAAAGAAGTACGTTTTCTTTCGCATATCAAGTCACATCTCTTTTCTTCAGAAGGTCTTTTTTACCTTAACATTTTCGTTTTCTTTTTCTCTAAAGCGCATTTCTACCCGTTCCCCAAAAAGCAAATTTCACTTTTTATGGAACCCTTGAACAAGTTTGCTTAGGTCTGTTTTCTGTACCACGTGTGTGTTGTAACCAACCCGGCTAACAACCATTTTCAAGAATAACTGTAAGTAGCATATTGAGTATTCAATGAAAAAAATTAGTAAACAGAGGGTGTGTGTGCTGGAGCCGACGTTTCGACAAGTGCACTTGTCTTCAAGGCGTTCCAGCCTTCAAGAAGACGAGCCAACTTGTTGAAACGTCTGCTCGTACCCCCTGTTTACGGATTTTTCATCGCAAGCTTCTATCTTCCCCTTACTGCCGTATATTCAGTATTCGTGTATTATGCGCTTCAAAACGTCGACAACGCAGCACCAACTACGCCAGTGCGAAATCTGGTTGTTATTGGTCTTTATTCTTTTGTTCCTAACTGGCATAGGCGTGCGCACGAGGGGGGCAGAGGGGGGCTGCCGCCCCCCTAGTCACCTAAGAGAGGGGGGCGCAAAGTCTGCCCCATACATTGACTTAATAGGGAGGGGGGGCGCTGCGATGAACCTTCGCCCCCCATGCCCCCCATGAAGGGGAACCCTGCGCACGCCTATGCTAACTGGGTAGATTTTCTAAGAACGCGCCTTTTTTTCTGTGGTTATTATGCGGACCAATCAATAAAGGTGCCTTGGCGCTAAGTTACACCATACAGAAGCTTTAGCTTGCAAAGAGGCTGGAAATAATTCTGAAGTTTACAGACACCGCAAGCATCCATGTAAAAGCGTGTATGCTTCTACCTTACTCATCACGTTTTGAAGGCATGTCGAACGCAATGTCAGGTGCGATATCTTATCTTGGTCGAGTTGAAGAGCTAATGAGGCAGTTTGGGTTCAGAAAATGTCTTTCTACTGAATACTCTCTCTTGCCTCAGAAAGAAATCATATTGCAGTCTTTCGAACACGAAATGTGTACATTAGGCGTATTCGTAGACAATTCGAAGGTTTTCGATAACATTAATTCTACTTTGCTGAAAAATTACACCATCTCCCGCTAAAGGGAACCATGTGTAGATGTGAAGCAGCGGGCGCTAACGCTTACACTGGCGGCGGCGTTGACGCTGGCACTCATCGCAGCGTTGCGCAGGAGAGAAAACTGGGGAGGCGCAAAACAGGTAGTGATGGAGCAGTTTTTCCTACTGGAACATGCCAATCGCTGCTAATGGGCAATGAGAGACAGAAGACTCCGACTGAACACAGAGACCCGCACTCCGCTTTTAGTTAACGCGCACACTGAGAATTTTTATTGTTCAACAACGCACAGGAGAAATCTCCCACCGGCACCACCTTGGAGGTCAAGATCCATTGCTATATATATGGGATGGCCAGTGAACGGTTGTGCAGCGCGAGCAGTCGGTTTTTTCAACCAAGAAACTCGCTAGCAGACGCTGCCTGCGTCGGCGTCGCGAGGCGAGAGAGGGAGGAGCGTAGGAGAGGAGAGAGAGAGGGGGTGACACGCATGCGCAGTGGGGAGTGTGAACGCCGTGGGCAGGGATGCGTAGAGGAGAGAGGGGGGGAGCGTAGGAGAGGAGAGAGAGGGGGGACGCGCATGCGCAGGGGGGAGTTAGACGCCGCGGGCAGGGATGGAGAGAGGGGGGAGTGTAAGAGGGGGAGAGAGGAAGGAGGCGCATGCGCAGTGTGGGTGTGGTTGCCGCGGGGAGGGATGCCTAGAAGAGAGAGAGGGGAAGAGGAGGTTTTTTTTATTTTTATTTTTTTTAACTGTTTGCGCATGCGCAGTAAGGGTGGGCACGCGGCACACCACCACCACCACCACCACCACCACCACCACCACCACCGGATTAAGCTTCGCCATAAGATGCTTCACATCTAAAAGGTGAGTCATTATGGTTTTCATGGGGTTTTACTAGAGCTGCTTCCTTTCTACCTGAAACATCTCCAACAACAAGTATACATTAATCCTCACACCTCAGATTTTAAGGCGCTAAGTGCCAGTGTTCAGCAGGGCCGAATTCTGGGGCTTCTTTTGTTCTGCCTATATAATATATTGATGACATAGTAAGAAGTGATAACTCCACAAGATTTATAATATATGCAGATGACACTGCACTACTTTTCACCGCACGAGATGCTGCTGATGGAATAAAAGATGCCAATCACACATTATCGATACTATCAATCAATCAATCAATCAATCAGTGTTTATTCAATCAACTTAATACAAGGAAATGGTTACAAAAGTATTTGGACCATTAGCCTGTGTGGCTAGTTACTGGTCCAATCTATTACATGAGTATTTTATTACATGTCAGGAGCAAAGGTGCCGTTAATATGACTATGAATCTTTACACAAATTCAATGACAGGGTAGCTTCAAAGGTATGTTATATCTAATTCCCAATAAACACAAAATTGCAGCAGTAATTTAAGTAGCCACGCAATAAAGAAAAACTACAACGACGCTGGCGAAAATAAAAAAAAATCTTCACATAATCCAGAAAAAAGGGATCAGCGCTATCATAAAAGCGCCACGTAATAGTCACACTGAACCATTCTTTCTTCAATTGAACTTAGTTCTCCTTCAATAACTATACGGAAAAACGCTATCTAAACGCTATCATGCTGCTGTCGCTAAGAAGAACAATTTCGTACGCAACCTTTCTTGTCTAAAGGAAAATAAATAGCTGCGCATGACTCGGCTTGCTAAAGAATGGAAATTTCCGCGCATACGAACTATGGTAAACAAATCTTAACGCGATAGTGTTCAAGAGCTCGTTTCGCACAAATTCCGGCGTCGGCGCCGGTGTCGTTGGTTGTGAGCGAAAAATCATCATCTTCGCCATGACCCAAAAATCCAGAAAGATTCAAATAAAAGAAATAATAAAAATTCCCGGGTCCGCGTGAGGATTGAACCCAGGCCGCCTGCGTGGCAAGCGGGTGTTCTACCACACAGCCACGCGTATGCTTGGAAATACATTGAAAATAACCTCCTCTGCTTGAAAATGCACTGCAGATAACTTGTTTCACAAACGCCCGCGTCCTGTATACATACGTCGCAATGCAGCATCTATTATCGCAGTAATATTGCATGGTACAAGCGTACATGGCCATCGGCCGTCACAACACGTGAACATCTTAACGACTTCGTGATTTAAAGCCGGCCACCCGTTACCAAAGGCACACACGTTACTGCGCGTATTTCCATAACACCCCCAACTGCTCAGGTGCGCATTGATCTTCCTGGTGAAGGTCATGTGAACTGTTTTATTGAAATTTAACTTCATATGCCATTTTGAAAACCATTCGCTAATTCTTTTTGGAGCAAAACTACATCGTCCATGCTTTTTACTTCCCTGTGTAACACACCTTCATATCCGAATAAACGCATTTGGGAATAGATACCGTCAGCTATATCCTTGAGGTATAAGAAGAATGGCAGTGATCCCAACACCGATCCTTGAGGTACATCGGATTGACAATTGCGACTCGAGATTAAGCTTTGTTAACACTGACAAACTGCTTTCGTGATGTTAGATACGATCTTATCTATGATATAATCTACGGATGTATATTATAAACTGCAAGTTTTTCGACTAACGAAGCATGCATGGGTACAGTGTCGAATGCCTTCTGAAAATTCAGGAATGCGCATTCTACAAAGAGTCGATGATCTAGAGCAGAGGTCTCGCGGGCCGCATGCGACCCGCGTGGCAATATTATGCGGCCTCCGGCAGGGCATCAAACCCCCCCCTTTCACCTTTCCTTAGCCATTTTCTATCAGAAGGTCGACATCGCAGTTTTGATCTAAAATGAGATTTTTGCTTGTAACCTATGTAAAACAAACTCTCCAGCCACTTTTCTTCATCTAAGTTTTTAAAGGGACCGACCACCGATTTTTCTCGACCCCTTTTTTTTTACGGCGTCACTGAAACCTCACCCTTCGTAGTGTTTGTAGCTGCAGTAGTTAATCCAAAAGCACGTAGTTATTTTACAAGCAGTATTTTTTTTTATCTGAAGGGCTCGAAACACCGATGTACCTTTCCTCCAGCAACTCTGAGAATTGATAGCGATGCCGCTTGCCCGGCTTGCGATTTGTGAAAGCTGTCGTCAATCTGCTTTCGCTGGAGTTCCTGTAACTATGCTTAACCACCTTTATTTTGAGCTTTTCAGCTATTTTTTGAAATAACAAGCTGTTACAATGAGATGATGTGACATTATACACCTTGCAATAAGAGCAGCTACATGGGCTAGTTGGTGTTGCATCTTGGATAATGCGCTTTTTATCGTACGGAGACGGACTGAATAAACCTGCGCTCTGTGTTTGTGGTTTATTCAGTCCGTCCCCGTACGATAAAAAGCGCATTATCCAAGATTATACACCTTGTCTGTGTTTGTACCGCGTTGTGTGTGCCTGCGCCCAATGTTGCCTGCGCCTGTGTTCTGGGCGGCTTGTACCGGCGTCGTTACTCTTTCGATGCACGAGCCAAGCCAAGTCCCCGAAAACGTCACTAAGCATGTGCACGGCCATGCCAAGTAGCAGTGCGCGTCATTTCTGAGACGAAGTGTAGGGAGCAAAATTATGTCGCTCAAAAATCTTAGTGACCTGGAAACTGCGTGCGCGGTTGCATCAGCACGCTGAAAAGTTGCTCAAGACGCGCTGACGAGCATGGGATCATTACGTCACGCGAAGGCAGCGCCGCTTTAATGCATAGTACTAAAGCAGGCCTATGTTTTTATTTTTATGGAGTAATATCGTTTAATATAAAGAAACCAACAATATTTCAATACCAACAAAAAGATCCTCAACTGCGTACAGCAATCAACGGTCACGTGCCCAGGAACATCGGATCGTTCATGTTTTTGCCGCCAGAGGCACCAAAGGTCATTTTTCACGGCTTTCAATGAAGAAATCAAAATATAAATCCACCTCTCACGAAAAAAACAGGGTTGGTTTGAGCCAATGCAGCGGACAATCTTTCCATCAGTGGAGTCATCTCATTTCATGTTCTGGGTAGTTGTCGGTCCCTTTAATATTGAAATTAAAAACTGGCCCTACGTTTCGAGACCCATTCGGTCTCTTCATCAGGGGGGGTGGCTGTCCGGCCGCCTTCGAAGCTAGCGACTTTTCTTAGTGACTGTCCCCCCTCTCCGCCGTCGTTCCTCCCGCACTTCTTGTTGCGGTGTTGTTTTCTCCATTGGCTCCGGAGCCCATGTACATACACACTCGGCAGGGTCCCTAGTTGAGCGGTTGATATTTCCAGGTGTTGTTCGGATATTCCAAGGCTCTAAGAACTGCCTTTTGGTGCGGCTACCTTCCGTGTAGCTGGCCCCGGGCGTCGTCGAAGTTGATGCGGTGGTCTATCTTTTCGTTGTGTTCTGCGAGAGCGTTCCGTGCAGCGTTGAAGCTACGTACGTCGTTTGGATGTTGCCGTATGGAACCGTGACGCGGTAGGGTTGTTTGGGGGAGGCTTCATTGTTGGTCACTCTTTGCAGTGTCACTCTTTGCAGTGTCACTTCCCACGCATGACCAATTCTGCAAAGAGTGACACCAACAATGAAGCCTCCCCCAAACAACCCTACCGCGTTACGGTTCCATACATTCCGGGAATCAGCGAGCAACTGGCGAGGGTGTTGGGGAAGGAGGGTATCCGAGTAGCGCACAAACCCGCATCAACAAATGGGCGACTCTTGCCGCGGGCAAAACACCGGCTGCCAAAAGTACTCGCAGCACACAGCGAAAAGATGGACCATCGCATCAACTTCGACGACGCCCGGGTCATCTACACGGAATGTAGCCGCACCAAAAGGCCGTTCTTAGAGTATTGGCCATGGTGTAAGAATATTTTAGGTGATGACTCTGCAGCCGGTGCCGCGTCCAGATTGTGTTCGCCGCATAGGCGGTTTCCTTTTGGCGGCGACAGGTTGAGCTAACAGACGGTGGTTCACTGGGAAAGGCGCCGATCTGCGCTGCGTAGATTATTGCTGCGGAGCCTCGCTTGTTTACCGCGCTCGATATGCATACGTACATGGATGCCAATAAATTAATACACGGGGATTTTGCAGTAACGAAATCGATTTTCTGATCGTATATGCAGCTTATTTCCCAACAGTGTTTTGTCATATAAATGCTCCGACAGCAGCAAACGTTGGTCTGGAGAGCGGTCGCATTTTGACGCGACATCGTTAAAGAGCTCGTTTCGCTGAATTTCCGGTGTCAGGTGGCGTTGGCGGTGTCGGCGTCAACGTCTTTTGTTCTGAGCAAAAAAAGCAACGTTGGCCGTGAGCGAAAAATGCGAGGTAGTTGCAATAAGGATGGCAGGTGGAGGACGTTTGCGGTTTGATACCTTGCGGCACTGCGGCAGTCTCCACCGAAAAGCCAAGGCACACAGCGAATGGAAAGACGACATTGGGCGTGCGTGCGTGTGCGTGTGTATGCTCCCGTTCGTGTGTGTGTTTGTAAGTGTGTGTTTGCGTGTGTGTGTGTGTGTGTAAGTGTGTGTTTGCGTGTGTTTGTGTGTTCGTGCGTGCGTGTGTGTGTCTGCGTACGTGTAAGAGTCAGTGTGTGTATGTGTGTTTGCGTGCGTGTGTGTGTGTGTGTGCATGCGTGTGCGCGCGCGTTTGTGCGTGTGTGTGTGTGTGTGTGTGTGTGTGTGTGTGTGTGTGTGTGTGTGTGTGTGTGTGTGTGTGTGTGTGTGTGTGTGTGTGTGTGTGTGTGTGTGTGTGTGTGTGTGTGTGTGTGTGTGTGTGTGTGTGTGTGTGTGTGTGTGTGTGTCCTGTTTACTGGTTATTCTACAACATTTAATGTGTCTTGGTCCTAATACGCATAGATGAGGCAGCTCGAAAAGTGGTATCATAGTTTAAAATAAACAATTACCTTTCCGGCCTGATGACGAAGTGAACTGGCAGCGCATAGGCTGCTCACACTATCAGTGTGGTGTTGAGAAGTATTCTCCTCTTCACGTGGAGGAGGCCCGTCCGTGCTGACTTCCAAGCGCGGCCTCTTGCGTAGCGTGCCTGTTCATTCATCATCGCCATGCCCTGGACTCGCTGTTTCTACGCGCAATAAATTTGGCATAGTTTCAGCGGTCGGGTTAGGCACTTCAGAAGCAGTTGAACCTTTTGGTCCCCCCTCGCTTCCGTGAAGTCGGCGGTAGAGCCTGCCGTTTTCGCGGAGGTTTTCTGGTTTTTAGCTGCGCGGTCAAGTACTTTGGACAGCCCGGGAAAATGCTAGGCTCAGCATCCGAAGAGAGCACAGGTTTCTTTTGGGTGTGCTACAACAAGACGTTTCCCTTGTATTATGCATGATATATTGAAGAGGTCCCTTCTTCTGAGAAATACTTCGCGCACACATGGTCAGTAGGCTCCAAGACTTTTTCTGCTCTCGGAATCGCCCATCGCCATTTATCGAAGCGCTCTGTTCACGCGGAGCCTTGAGAGGCGACACACGCTCCGTGCAAGTCCTATACTCCGACTTGCCATTCGGGACAAAACACATTTTGCCCATTTCGAGGCGCAGCCAGCGACAAGGCCGCTAACGGGTACTCGGCGTCATATGCAGCATCGAGGTATACGTTCGGTGAATCACAAAACACGGATCAGCAAAACAAGTGCACTCACAGGGCCCACAGGCACAGGGCAATGCGTTTCTAAATCATAGAACACCACGCACACAAAGCTTTCAGAAAGATCTTCCTTAGCGCGTGAATTTCAGAATGCGCCGCGCGCGAGCCCCCTGACACCCCATACTGTAGCGCCATCTCTACTCATGCGGCGAAAACTACTCGTGGCTCAAGGTCATCAGGCGAACACAATCTGCCCGCGCCCTCTCCTCCAGCGGAGCGGCGAGTGTCCGTACCTCCTAGTCCATACCTTCTTTCCCGCGTCCCGCGTTCTACACCCCCCACAGCGCATGCACGTACCCTCCCCCCTCTCTCTCTCCTCTCCTATGATCACCCCCCTTTCTCTACTCTAGGAATCCTCTACTCAACGGAGCTGCGCCCGCGTCTCACATCCCCACAGCGCATGCACGTCCTCTCCCCTCTCGTACGGTCACCCCCCTTTCTCTCCTCTAGGAATCCTCTACTCTACGGAGCGGCTCCCGCATTCCACACCCCATTCGCGCATGTACGTTCCCTCCCCCCTCTCTCTCCTCTCCTACGGTCCCCCCCTTCTTTCCTCTTGGAAAGAAGGGGTGCGCTCTGTGCTGCAGCGCTGGTCACCCACCTTGCGTTAACCAGTTATGGCGAGTGAGCGACGCGAGTCTAGGCCGCGCATACTGCGGTGGAACTGCCGCTCACTGCGTCGCCGACAGGCAGAGCTCGCAGCGATCCTTCCCCTGCGCAACTACGATGTCCTTGCCTTGCAAGAGACGTATGTTCGCGCAGAGGAGGTGTCGCTGCCCGGCTATATTGGCTACAGCAGTCCGACGCAGTGTGCGCTGACCGAGTGCAACAGTGTCCCTTGTAACGACATCTCGCACCCACCTGGAAAGCCCCGTGCCGCTCTATACATCCGGGCATCGCTTGCGCACGCGGTCGTACCTACAGAGCGGTTCTGCTGTTCAACTGTTGAGTGTGTAGCCACCACGGTACGAGTTGGCCGCGTCGATACATCGGTAGTGAGTGTGTACGTTCGCCCCGTCAGCGTGGCCAGTTTTGCATTCCTGCCACCACTAGTCGCGGCCCTTCACAGCGACCTTGTGTGTTGTGGTGACTTCAACGCTCACCACGTGAGCTGGGGATGTCCCCGAACTTCCACGCGTGGTCGGGACCTGAATGACGTCATTGCGTCCACAGGCCTATTCGTCCTGAACTCTGGGGAAGCTACCTTCGCCCGTAGAGGTGTGGCCGCCGTGGTGATTGACCTGGCCCTCGTGTCGGAGCGTTGTTCCTATGAATGGAAGCGCGAACCAGACACGGCCGGCTCGGACCACTTCCCGATCACGCTGTCACCAAGTCATCCCAGCCGTGGTGTTGTACGAAGTTACAGTGTCGTCCGCTGGCCTCTCTTCCGCTAATTGTGCGCGAGTGTTCAGTCCTCTGATGACTTCTTCCCGCGTATCGCGGAGTGCGCAGAGCGAGCTACGACCGGCTGTGTCGTGCCTGCGGGGACACCCTGCCCGGACGTGAAGCTTCTAAACCTTCGCGCAGTCCGCCGCCGCGCTCAAAGACAGGCACTGCGCTCCACCGCCACCAATCCCTGGACAGTGTACAACAGACTCGACGCGGTGTGCCGACGTCACGCTGAGCAGCTTCGTGACCGCAGCTGGACGGGCGTCTGCTCATCACTAAAGGACCCACGTCGCCGTGGCCGCGGCTGGCGCATGATGCGTGCGATGCTTAACCCCAAGGTTCCACGCTACCCTGTGCTGGCCATCGCTGTGGGGCGCGGTATTTCAGAAATGGACCTTGCCGAGCTGATTGCCTCCTCCTTCGTGCCTACTGCTTCCGCTGCCCCGGGTGCAGTTGCACGCGCCACGAGCTACACTGCACCGCCCCTCCCTCCCCCTGAGCCGACTCTCGCCGCAGACATCCGCTCGCTCTGCGAAGAGGATTTCACCCTCTGCGAGCTCGAGCATGTTCTCTTGCGAAAGCGAAATCGCAGCGCACCTGGCCCAGATGGAATAACCCATCAGCTCTTGCGTAATCTCGACGCTTCCAAGCGCCCCATCCTGCTGGAGGCCTATAACCGGGTGTTCGCAAGTGGATCCCTTCCTGACCAGTGGCGCACGGCAACTGTCATTCCAGTCCTCAAGCGAGGCAAGTCTCCTCGTGCGATCAAATCTTATCGGCCCATTTCTCTCACCTCAGTGGCTGGAAAAACAATGGAGGAAATGGCCCTTCATCGATTGCACTGGATTGCGGATGCGCGCAATGTCTTTGCCCCCCGAGCAGTGCGGTTTCAGACCTCATCGTGCGACAGCTGATTGCCTTGCAGCCGTCGTGAGCACACTTGAGCAGGCTCTCCACGACAAGGAGATGGCCATCCTCTTGCTTCTCGATGTCCAGTCGGCGTTCGACTCGCTGCCCCATGCTTCCATCGTCGGTGCAGTGCGCTCCCTTGGCGTCGAGGGCCGGCTTCTCGATTATGTTCGGGCCTTCCTTGCAGACCGGACGTTTGCCGTGCGCGTTGGAGAGGCGACCAGTTCACCGCGTCCCGTCCACACTGGTGTGCCGCAGGGCAGTGTTCTCAGCCCATTTCTTTTCAACTTGGTGCTTGCACCACTTGTGAAGTGTCTCCCTGAAACGGCAATTCTCCCAGTGAGCGCTGTTGTTTACGCGGACGACATCGCCCTTTACGTGCGCGGCCCTACCCGGATGTGCTCTGAGGTCCGCGGGCGGATGCAGATGGCTCTGCAGTGCGTGGAGAAGTTTATTAGTGACATTGGCCTCGCAATTTCGGCAACGAAAACCGAGGCCCTCGTTGTCCACCCTCGTGCTGCAGCCCGCCGCCACCTCCCGTGCCTTCAGCTCGACGGTGTGCCGATCTCTTGGCAAAAGAGTGTCCGATACCTCGGGCTAACCATTGACAATCGTCTACGATGGTTCCCCGCGGTGCGGCGCATTCGGCAGGATGCTTGCCGCGTTGAGTCTTGTGTCCGTCGACTCCTCGCCCGCGGCAACGGATGCCCTCCCACCTTCGCGTGCACCATATACGAGGCAATAGCCCTCTCCGTAGTGCACTACGCTCTCCCTCTCTGCACCCTTCAGGCCCCACAGTGGCGAGCGATTGACCGGGATCATCGGCGAGTGATCCGAATGTGCCACGGCATCCCTCGTCATACTCGTGTGGCCGAGACTCTCGCAGAAACTCGCTCGTGGCCTGCGTCGCTTACAGCGGATCTGCGCGCCCTGGGTCATATGGAGCGCCTCCATCGCGCACCCGGCGCCGGTCCTCTACTCGCCCGACTTCGTGCTGTCCCAAACACTCAAGTCGGTCGAATCATCGACCTATACGACAGTCTCGTTGTCGACGAACCTACCCCGTGTGCACGCTGGCCCCCCTCCACACCGGCGAGCGCCCCTCCGTGTTTGCCTCGAGCTGCCGGGCATACGCTCAAAGCGCAACACACCTCAAAGTGCCATCGCTCAGGAGGCTGCGGCGAGGATGCACGAGGACCTAGCTGGCAGAACACAAGTCTTCTCTGATGGCTCTGTGCTACGAGACCGTTCAGCTGCGGCCGCCTGCATTGCCCCTGAGCTCGACAGATCCCTGCAGTGCCGCCTCAGTTTCCGTGCCTCCTCGACTACCGCGGAACTCGTGGGTTTGCAGCTGGCTGCCGACCTCCTTAGTGAGTCGCCTACCATCAAGAGCGCTGCAATTTACTGCGACTCTAGGTCAGCTCTGCGACAACTCATGAAGGAGGAACGCGGCCCGCCACTTTCACAGCGTGTTGCGCACAGCCTGCGGTCGGTTCAGGAGCACGGCTGCGATGTTGTTCTGCAGTGGCTTCCCTCCCATGTTGGCATCGAAGGAAATGAGGCTGCCGACGATCTGGCTAAGCAGGCACATTCTCCCGCGACCCCATTGACTCCATACGCCAACTCCTTCGATTCCGCGCGCTGTAATTTTCGCCGAGAATTGCAGCGCGACCACCCAGACGAGCGGGTCGCCGATGGACGCCCCCCTCCTCTACTCCCCATGACTGGTTTCTCCCGGCGAGAGCGCGCGCTCCTCTTTTCCCTGCGGACAGGCTCGGCATGGACGGGGGGAACGAAAACAGCGGCTGCGGGGAGCCCCTTCGTCAGCTTGCGTCGACTGCGGCGCAGTTGAAACACTTTTTCACCTGCTATGCGAGTGCCCCACATCTGACTGTGCAAGGAAGCAGCTCGCAAACCGCTACCGTCTTCTCGGCCTCCCCTGCGAGACTCTCGAGGACATCCTCTTCCCCACCGGCTACAGCGATCGTCGCCGTAATGCCCTTGCCGCGCTTCTCTCCTTCATCGACGCTGCCGGCCTCGGCGAGCGGCTCTAAAACCAACACGCACGTAGTCTAGCGCGCCCCTCGCCCTTCCTCCCTGCAAGCCCTACTTTTCTGTCTTTCCTTCTCTCTTTCTCCTTTTCATCCCCCTTTCCCCGTGTGTGTATCGGTTGAGGTGTCCTCTTCGAGAGACAGTTATCGTGCACACCGAACCCCCTTCCTATTTCTCAACAGAATCACCTATATAATTCCTCTAGGAATCCTCTACGGAGCGGCGCGCACGACAGCTGGTGCGACAGCTGCATACTCCGCTGGGGGCGCCACGGTAGTTCCGCGGTATGAAAATGACGGAGCGCGCGCGCCTCATTCTCTCTCCTGTGCAGCGCCGCGATGAGCGCCCGGGCCGCTGCCACGAAACGAGAGCGGCGACGTTTCTCCCGCTCAAGCTAACCATCTCCCCGCTGCTTCGCATCCACACATGGTTCCCTTTAGCGGGAGATGGGGAAGTTTTTTTATTTTTAATTTCAATATTAAACACTTAGATTAACAAAGTGGCCGGAGAGTTTGTTTTATTCGTATAATTTTTACCCAGCTAGACAGATCTCTGTCAAATATGTTTACATGTAACCTTTGTTTCATTACAACTTTGTGACATGTGTGCTGAAAATAAACATGGACTCTTAATCCAGTTTTACAAGTTAGTGTCAATGCACCAAATTTTTACGCTTTGCCTGCAAATGCCCCCCCCCCCCCCCCCCTTGTTTTCTATTGGGCCCCCGGCTGTGTCGGATTCCTGAAACTTGGCCCAACGCCTCAAAAGGTTGCCGACCCCTGATCTAAAGCTTTGGCTATGCCATGTGTGAATTCTTTTAGTTCTGTAATACAGGAAAGGCCTTTCCGAAACCCGTGCTGTGCTGGATTAAACAGACAGCGTCCATTAATTAGTATGTCCAACAACAGAAGTATACAAAATAAGCTCTAAAACATTTCAGGAAGCACACGTCAAGGATACCGGTCGACAATTTGCTACATCGCTACGGGCGCCTGACCAATACATCGGTACAAGGGCCCAACTTTCCACTCATCCGGAAGAAAGGGCACTTCCACAGATTTCTCATAAATTATTATTAAATATGGCGCGACTGGTGCTGCACAAAGTTGTAAAAATCTGTTTGGAAGGTCATTGGACCACAATCCTGTGCTCACAGCGTAGGCTGTTGTGATGGTGCGGATGTTTCAGGACCTTACATATCGTTGGGAATAGTTGGCCCAATAAATCTGTCTTGTCTCACTCTTAAGACGCTGCTTAAGCGTCTTCACGGTTTTTCAGCTTATTCGAAAGTCTCACAATGGTCAACAGAACAGGATAAGAACTAATTAAAGTCATGCTCATAGTACCAACGTGAACGCAAATTGAACACAGCTTGAACACAAATTTAAAGTGCACTACTCGTTTTTTTTTTTATTTTCGCCAACATGATTTCCGATATACATTTCTGTCAGAAGGTTCTCACCTGGTGTCAGCGGCGTTGTCCAGCGAGATGATGTACTTGAGGGACGGGTACCTGAAGTAATAGAATTGGTTGCTCATCGTGAAAACAATCATACTGTAGGACACTTTATCGAGTATATCTGAAATGCTATATGTACATAGCTTTGTATTTTGTAAAGGTGTCCTATTTCATAAAGTCAAGGTTTAGTTCATGCTCCGAAACTGTTGTGGTGAAAATTTGCTAACAACCGAGTCACCAATTGCGAAGTTATAATTTCCAGGTCTTACTATTCCACGTAAAACAGCCCGGCACATGCCTATTTAAAAGCTTTAGTATTACAACAATCGTCTTTCTGAACAGTCTCTTAAATCAACTCTTTGAATAACATCTATAATTGAACACGTACAAAACGTTCATGTTTCCTACACCCATCAGGAATCAATCTAGCACGTGACAATTTGGGATCACTAAAAGCCATAACATAATTACTGTAATATTGAGAGACATGGAATACGCTCAACCTTCGAATAACCATAACCAATATAACATACAATCGTTCCTAGCCTACACCTAATACTAATAATGTTATATTTCAGTTTTTAAATTTTACATATATATGTGTATGTATGTGTCTATATTGATGTATACATATACAACTCTTATGAAGTTTTTATTTTTCAGAACCTTCCAACCACTGCTCCTTTTCCTTCTTTCCCCCCCTTCTAAGACCAGTTCTGCCCCCCGCATGTCAAAGTCCTTGGCCCCCCAGGAAGTTCTCCGCATCTTATTCCACTGGTTCCAATGCGCGAGTGGGCAATGTGACGGGTGATTTACGGTAAAAACGAGCCCCAGTGCTTCGCCTCCTCGTCATGTTTCACTTCGTGGAAATGCGACATTTTTTTCGGTTCTCCCTTTTTTCCTCCTTGTTCTTTTTTTTTCTTTTCTCTCCCCCCCCCCCCCCCTCTCTTTACAGATCCAGCTCCCCTTACCTCCGAGAAGAGATTCTTTAGCGTCATTGCAACCTCGCTTAAAAAATCACGCCATATCCACGAAGTGAATGATGATGAGTGGGCGAAGCTCGAATCGTTTTCATCCATGGCAGAAAGAGAATATATGGTCTGGAACGCGCTTATACTTCATGGTCATCAGCGTCATCGTCATGGTTATCACGTGTAGTGGGTACACTCCACTATACTGGAACGCACTTATACTTCATCGTTATCACGTGTAGTGGGTACATTCCACTATACTGCGTCATCGTCATCTTTATCAAGTGGAGTGGGTACATTCCACTATACGTGGCTATCTACCTACCTAACTACTACTACTACTACTACTACTACTACTACTACTACTACTACTACTACTACTACTACAGAGGAGGGACAGACCCACACCCTTAGGAGCTTCGCCCCTAAAAGAGGCAGAAGGCTACATTCATCTGCCTCATAGATTTTTAGATGTGAAGCATCTTATGGCGAAGCTTAATCCGGTGGTGGTGGTGGTGGTGGTGGTGGTGTGCCGCGTGCCCACCCTTACTGCGCATGCGCAAACAGTTAAAGAAAAAATAAAAATAAAAAACCTCCTCTCCCCCTCTCTCTCCTCTAGGCATCCCTCCCCACGGCAACCACACCCTCACTGCGCATGCGCCTCCCTTCCTCTCTCTCCTCTTACACTCCCCCCCTCTCTCCATCCCTGCCCGCGGCGTCTAACTCCCCCTGCGCATGCGCGTCCCCCCCTCTCTCTCGCCTCTCCTACGCTCCCCCCCTCTCTCCTCTACGCATCCCTGCCCACGGCGTTCACACTCCCCACTGCGCATGCGTGTCACCCCTCTCTCTCCTCTCCTCCGCTTCCCCCCTCTCTCGCCTCGCGACGCCGACGCAGGCAGCGTCTGCTAGCGAGTTTCTTGGTTGAAAAAACCGACTGCTCGCGCTGCACAACCGTTCACTGGCCACCCCGTATATATGGCAATGGATCTTGACCTCCAAGGTGGTGCCGGTGGAAGATTTCTCCTGTGCGTTGTTGAACAATAAAAATTCGCAGCGTGCGCGTTAACTAAAAGCGGAGTGCGGGTCTCTGTGTCCAGTCGGAGTCTTCTGTCTCCCATTAGCAGCGATTGGCATGTTCCAGTAGGAAACACCGCTCCATCACTGCGTGCTTTGCGCCTCCTCAGTTTTCTCTCCTGCGCAACGCTGCGATAGGGCCAGCGTCAACGCCACCGCCAGTGTAAGCGTTAGCGCCCGCTGCTTCACATCTACACATGGTTCCCTTTAGCGGGAGATGGTGTAATTTTTTTTCTTTCCAGACTGCGATTATCAGCAGGGACACGCGCCACCACAGGAGATGACGTCTATACTAACCACCTGAAAACTAACACGCTAGGGACGACAAGGCGCCTTTGATCCACCTATCAAAACGTCGGCCAGCCTGTCTGAGGCCCTTTCCTCTGTTCTTCCTGCTTATACCACTTATTATTAGAGACCAGGATTTTAGGCAAATGCCTATTTTTTCCCTTGCGTTCCTATCGTGCCACCTTGATATATGAGCACAAATTAGGGGTTAAGGAGGGCTTTTATAGAGGTTTTTATAGTGCCTATAAATGCCTATTTTTGGGGTTTGTGCCTAAATGTCTATAAGTGCCTATAAATGCCTATTTTCCAAGAACGGCGCCCATATGAGCATTATTTAAACTTAAATTTTGCTTTCGAGTACAGTTTGAGACCGTAATTCATGTTACCGGGGCAAAATTGACGTTTCGGAACTCTATGGGGCGCCACAACCTACTTCCCGTAGTTCAACAAATTTCCGGTAACCAACCACTAGCAGCAGTGAAATGGGACGCGCCCGCCACTTTACCCCACCACTGACATGGCGCGAGTGGTTGGAGCAGGGGGAGAAGGAGGAGAGGAAAAGGCGCTATTTCCACAACCCTCAATGGGAGCACGTCCCAGCGTATACAGTGCAATGGGGAGAGGACAATGAAGGTGGCAAGAGGAGAGGAGTGTGGCGTCCGTGGCCGAGGACGTGGCGGGCGGCTTTTACAGCCGGTTTTCCAGTCCAGTGTTCCCAAGAAATTGAAGCACCTCCTTGAAGGCCTTGGTGTGGTGGGGTGCAGAAAACAGTAGGTGCCTCTGTGCAGCAGCAGGAAGATGGAGAACGAATGCGAAACCATGCATGGAGTGCCGTCAGGGAAAGGTAGAGTGCAAGTAAAGAAAAATCAGATGTGCACTTGGCTTTTGTTTCGTTTGTAATTTACTTCTTAAAGGGCGCTTCACCAGGTCACATAAGATATTTTAGTTAGACACTGGAAGTTGTTGCATGCCCAATGAAGAGCTTTGTACCGCAAGAACTTTTTAACTGGTTCATTACGAGCCGCGAAAGCATGATGCTGGTAGGTGAGCTTGAAACCTTTGCCACTCGCAAGCCAAATTTCTTCCCTGCCCTCTTCGGTATCGGAGGAACTCGGAGCCTGAAGATTGCGTGCGCAGACGCATCAACACGTCATGCGCACGCAAGGTGTGCGCATGACATGCCAAGACAGGTCGTGCACACAAGCGGTGTTGTATCGTTTCGGCGTTCTCTCTAGTGTACTGCCTGTTTCTGTGGGATAGATCCCTCTATGCACTTGGAGAGGCTGGCATCGATGATGTGTCCTTAGCATGACACAGCGCGTCGCACCGCTGTAACTGCTGTCAGAGACGATGCATCAAAAACGCCAAGCGTTGTCAGGGCTGGCGCCGGCACGACGCGGCAACGGCGAGAACACGGACGCAAATTAAATGGAGGCAGCTTAGTCTCGCATCGCGCTCGATTCGAAGTAAAAAAATAAATAAAAACGCACACAGATTCCGTTTGTTGCTTTAATATTTCTACAACTTTCATTCTTCTATTCAAGCAACAGATTGCAAAAATTACACATGTCACCTCGAATCATTCTCGCAGTGTCACGTACTACTATGACGTACGCAGGACCATTCCTTGTTGTACGTCACCTCCTCCATATAGGTGCGCGCGCCCGTGACATCAAGGGCAAGTGGCGTTTAGTCTAACATTTCCCCTCTCTCCGGGGCGCGTAGCACTGCATATCTTGGCAGAGGTGATCGTTAGCGCCCAGTGCATGCATTATACTTGCCAGCTCGAAATGCTCAAACCTGGTAAGGGGACCTTTAAGGTGTTCACAGACCGAAGATAAATAGACCCTGCGCAATGAGACCCGGCCAATGCGAGACTAAAAGACCCTTCTTGCCTTTTAGCGATCTGGCTATTGGCTCCTGGGCTGCCCTTCTCAGCCATGCCGAAAAGAAAGAGACCCAGGAGCGTGTTTATTCGACGGCGGACACTTAACTCACCAATGCTGGATAATAAAAGAAGAGACCGTGTTCTGGAAACCGTGCGGGAAAACGGACAATAGCATGGCTAGTTAAACCATTGACGCCTTTGTGCCACCATAAACTATAACATTTGCTTGCTCTTCTGTCGGAAACACAGGTCGCACACGTCTTTTTTCAAAAGTTTGAGTCTTTGTAAATATTTATTGTGCTTATACTTACTATTTTGGGGGCCTAAAACTGTCTTTTGCCTGCCTGTTTTTGGCGCGTAAAACGCGATTTTTTAGTGCCTAAAAATCCGGCCTCTACTCATTATAGTTTTGTAACCCATTCCCATTCATCAATAAAACAACGCAGATGAAACGCGGTCAAGTATACACATGACTAGCGCCGACTGTCTACAGTTCTGTTTTATTGCGACAACACGTGTTAACGTAAACCGAAGGTCGTGGAATCGAACCCTGGCTGCGGCGGCCGCATTTCGATGGAGACAGCATCGGATAGGCGCAGAAGAAAACGAAGACGAAGAGCGCGGAGAGCGCGGGACATTGATTGAAGCCCTTGTACCCACGCCATTGGTCTTGTGAATGAGCCCCTTTATAATTTGGTGAAGGCTGTGGGTAGTCTTCGAAGCTGCGGATTCGAAGCTACACCTGAATTCAGTGTAAGCAATGCCAGAAAATTCCACCAGCTAAGGTATGCCCAAACAAGCAGAAGCACACCATCTGGCCCCAGCCATACCGAAGGCTATTCAAGGAAAGGTAGCTGACACTTTGCCTTTCGCTCGTTCACACCTCTGGATGCTGCGCCCTTGATGTACGCTCATGTCGTCGCTGCCAGTGAGCTCGGTCAACCAGCTTACGCTTCCACGCCGGCGCCTTATCGGCCGCCACCAGTGCCATTAGGACCGACCGGTGACTACGTTTCCTCACCCGTGGCGCACTGCAGACAACCACCCTGTTTGTTATTCTTGCGGTAATGCAGGACATGCGGCATGTTTCTGTCGCCGCCACCCTCCCGTCGAAAGCAGATACAACGCCATCATCTTCGTACGACCTTTAACGCCTTAACGCCACAGCACAGCAACAAGAATCTTCTTCACCGGTGCGCCTGCCGTCAGTCAGCTGCCCATCTACATATACCCCTTTCTAGTTATTTGCACTACGCATTCATAGCGCAGAACAGACTGAATTTCAGAGCAGAGCTGTTATGATCGAGGTTTGCCATGTGTCGTAGATGGAAAATAATCGTCATGGTGAACCGTCACGCGCTCAGTTCCCGCCCAAGCACTCTGTACAGAGAGTTAACAAGAGAAGCAGCTGCAAGGTGCGGCCCTAATAGGTGTTTGCCAACCGTCCATTCCCTTGTTAATTTTTAGTAGACCAGTGCGGTGATAAGCGGCATTCGCTCAATTTCTGTGGCACATGCGTGCTATAGAAGTTTTACAGCAAAGCCGTTATGTCAAGGTTTGCGTCTGTCGCAGAAAGAGATAGAGAGAAAGAGAGAAATAGTCCTGGTACTTTTTATTCTACGCCTTCGTCTTTCAGCGCTGCATCAAGCAGCCCAGCTTTTCATCCTATTGCCGTCGATTTCATGATAGCCATTCGCTCACGTTCAGCACCATTATCAGTTTCATACTCGCTCGTACTTACCGTCTGTCAGGTCTATTCTGCGCAGACATATTGGCTTATTATAATCCACTTGCGTTCGAGAAAGTTCTATTCAAATTGACATGCGTTGCTTGCGCTGCTATCCAATTCATAAGGTGGTATACGTGCGCCTAAAGAACATGCATCAAGAGTACCCAATGTAACGTCACGCCATACTTTAGCCTTATCTTGCTGGTGCTATGTGGTCATTAAATGATGCCACTATTAATTCTGACAATACTTCCATCAACTGAGCGAACGACATAGTTGTACTGCTTATGGCTATTGTTTATTGTGGGCTTGATAATGTGCCATCTTATACATCCATTAAAATTCTAACATTGAGCTGAGAATAGTATCGTTCCGGACGAGCATGAATGATTTGTGCATCTTATTTTGAGCTATCTAGAACTTTTCTTCTTACTAAAAGTCACACTACTCTTTCTACGTCGCAAGCTTTTCTCTTTTTTGAGTGGGAAGCAGCCATATCTTTTTGAAATCACGTGAGTTTCGGCATGTTGGTATTCCATTTCAGTATCTGGCGCACACAAAAGACAAGAAAATAAGTTACAACCAATGACGACAGGCGCTAACTTCAACGCTGGTCCTCGTCTTTTCTTCTGTACCGTGTCTCATTTTTGCGCTGAGCAGTTTAATACCCAGAGTACCAACTAGCCCAATCCCAAACTTTGCTAACTTCAAATATATTTATTTTCAAAGCGTCACACTCATGACTATGGGGTTGACGAAAAGCCTGCGAAACCACATTTGTCACATTTGACATCAGAAACGATGAAACGTGCGATGTAAAAGACTGCTAAAACTATAAGATTAAGAGATGATTTGTACTGTCTTTACCGCCAAATCGTTGAAGGATTGTCATTAAAATCTTTTTTGTTGTTAAATCAACCGATGGCACAATTACGCACGTGTACACCAATTTAGCAATATTTGCCGCTTCTAGTAATTCACGTGTCAACTGCTTGGCACTCCTCTTAGCATAGCGAGTGCTAGGGCTTGCACCCGCAGTTTCTGCAGTGGAGACTTACGATGGTCGGCATCACCTTTTCGCACATTGTTGGCGTGTTCCCTCAACCTGTCCTTCATACATCATCCTCTCTGGCCGATCTACTCCTTCCGCGCGTTAGCGGTGGCGCATACACCGCATGGGTGGTGCATTAAACCAACGCCTCCTCTATTTTATCAATGCCAGCCAAATGCGCCCGTTCTAGACATTCACCATCCTCTCCTCTAGCCCTTTCCTACACTCACCCATCGCCTAGCCTTCGCGTGTGCTTTGCTTTCATGGGGGAGAGCACCCGTCATGTAGTGCCTCACGACGGAAATCATATGAAGTAATTTTTTGTTCAGTTGTGTGCAGATCCGTGGGGCGGCGTCTCGCATCCCTCGTGTTCACTATGTTGGCGGTCACGCTGGCTCTGTGAGAGACACGGTGTTTTGAGATACCGCGTCTCCGTTCGTGGCGCTATGCGGGCAACCAATGGGGACGCGCCACTGGGACGCTGCAGTGCATGCGCTGCTTAAAAGGTGCCTCACGAGCGGTGTGTGGCGGCGGCGGCATTGCTTCGAGCTACAAAGAAGGAGCACGAAGGAACAAATTGGACAGACGCATGATATTGGAGAGGGAAAGCGCGTCTATCGCATCTCCGTGCGAAAGCGCGCGGACGCACGTGTGACGCAAGCAGCCCTACCCAACATGTGGCGTCGCATCACGACCACTCCCTGAACTAAGGCGTACCGGCGGTTCCCACTGAGGGGCGAGCGTTTGCACTGACATTGAATAAAATAGAGTAGGCGTTGATTAAACAAAGGCTTGTCGGTGCTTTGTAGTGCACCCATATGCCATGGCTCTCCGGTAGCTGTTTTCCAGTGGCCGGTTTCTTTTTTTTATGAGTTCCGCAAAAGAAAAGCTGTTCTATTGGAAACTAGGCTTTTAGGGTGTCCCTTCTTGTGTGCAACAATGTACTTCAAAAATTATTGCCTGATGTTAATACTTAATATGTTGCTGGCTTGCGTCAACGTGGTTCAGATTTATTTATTTATTTACTTATTCATTTACAGATACCACAATCCCCATAGGGGATTTCAGCAGGGTGGAAATACAACATATTATGGTACAAATGCAGGCAACAAAACAAAGCAAGGTACAATACAGTGCTTTAAAAAATACCAATACAACAAATACATCGGTTATGCGAATGAATGCATTGTTTATGGAAGTGCGCATACAAGTATAGCACGTATATCAACTAAATGAATAAAAACTCGGAAAAAATTACATGTTATGAAGGAGGTCATATTGGAGATTGGAATGTTATTAACAGACGTTTAGAGCAAGTGAAGACAGTGAAGGTTGAGTAACTTGGGTGGTTATTCTGGTTATTCCATTCAGTCACTGTCCTTGTAAAGAAGGAATATTAGAAACTATGCGGCATGGAGTAATTGTTAGGTGATGCATCGGTCTTGTGGCATACCCAGAAGAAAATGTGATTATGTCAGAAATTTTAATAATGTGATATTTAATTATAAGTTGAAATAAGAATTTTAATCGAGAAACACCATTGCGGTCCGTACGTGCAAGCAAGTTGGCTTGTTTTAAAAGTTTAGTTGCAGAGGTACGGGTGTAGTTTTGTAAATGAAGCTGACTGCCTTCCGCTGCACCCGATCAAGCTTTTAAATTCGAATGCATTTCATAGCCGGGCTATGTCAGGCATCCGGCGTTGTGCGGCGTTGGCGTTGTCCGCGGCAGGTGTTTTCTATCCGCTCTCACTCCCTCTTCCATAGCAACAGCTGCGGGCGCGCGCGCTTATCCTCGCCCCTAGCAACCGGAGCAGGCGGTGCGGGCGGAGTAGCGGAGAGTGAGTGGAGAGGAGGAGCGCGCTCCGACGCGTGAGGGCGCTCGCATCGCGGGAGCTCGGCGGAGCTATATATAAAAAAAATTTAAAAAAGAAAAAAAAGAAAAAAAACACAAAAAAAAGCAAAAAAAAAAACAGGCGCTGCGCCGTGCTCCCGACCGGGCTGCAGAAATTAGGCGCCTTTTCCTTCTTCGAACCACAACCACCATATATAAATGGAGTGAAGCGCGCGCGAAATGCATTCGCATTTCCTCACGATTCCCTTCGGGGAGGTGGGGGGCATTTTTTTTATGTTAGTTTGCGTATAGGAGGTCCAAATAATGGTGGTGTAATCAAGTACTGGAAGTATAATCGTTTTGTATGCTAATGAGAGAACGGAAAATGTTTACAGTTTTAACACCCTCTTAATAAAAAATAATTTACAGCGGGCATTAGCGGTTACTTTATCAATGTGTCCATTGCATTTTAGGTTGTTAGTTATACACAGGCCAAGGTACTTATATTCTGTTACCTCAGATAGAAAAATATTGTTAGCCGAGTATTTGAAACTGAGCTTATTCTGTGTGAGTAGAGCAGATAAAAACAGTTTTCTCAAAATTGGCCGACATCTGCCAATCTTCGCACCAGGCAGCAACTTTCTGAAATGCATCATTTAGTGACATCTGATCGGAATGACTATCTATTTTAGAGTATTGGTTGAAACTGTTGTTTTCGTTGAAACGACGTTTATTAGACGCAAGGCCTCGGAAGCGAACGGGCAGAGCTCGCACACACCTGATGATGATGATGATGACACGGTGACGATGAGGACAGAGAAACAAACGAATGATGATGATTATGATAATGCACATGTGAGGAAGAAGTACATAACAAATGCCCACAGTATAAAACACAGTCGTCGGCATATAATTTAATCTTAACAGGTATATCTCTTAAGCAGTGTCCAACGACATATTAAATAAAGAAACAAAGAAATATGCACAGGTAACTTAGTACCTTTCCAGAGAGAGTGGCGCTCTGTTCTCCCCAGCCAAGTCCTGAGCCCACTGTGAGTAGTTCTGCTTTTTGAATCCCCGACCAACCAGGAGTACTCTGCACGACGTCTACAAAATAGAAAGATACACCGATCATTCAAGTTACCAGAAACAGCCCTAATAGAGATTCTAGCAGCTTAGCGCTTCACTCCAGTGTCGCCGAAACGACGGTGTCATCAATCTGCTATAATCACAATGACATAGTCCCGTTAGACGTGCTTCCGGCGATACATTGTAACATTATGTGTTTTTCATAACTAAATTAATTTTGTTGCGATAGCAATTACATGGACGCTCGAGGCACCTTTTTGCAGTCGCCAGTGCCACGCCCATGCTTAAAAAATTGGGGGGACCCTTAAGCTTCGCCTTTAAGAGTTGTACGCGATAGCGATATCCTGTCCCTGGTCCGTGCTTCAATCCCTTAGTGCACATTATGTAATGCGTACCATGCTTCAAACCACGAGCAATGATGCGTGGTAAATGCGGGAAATGTTTTCGAAGTTGCTATGCACCCACTACGTGGTCTTAAGGGAATACGCGCAGTAACGTGTGTGCCTTTTGTAATGGGCACACGGCTTTGAACCACAATGTCGTTATGATATTCACATCTTCTGACGCCCGATGGCTATGCACGCTTGTACCACGCAATATTACTGCGATATTACATGTTGTATTGTGACGCCTGCATACAGGACGCGCGTATTTGCAAAGCATGAAAGTTATTTTCACTGGAGTTCCAAGCAGAGGAAGTTATTTTATATGTAATCACTAGAGACCGGATTTTAGGCAAATGCCTATTTTGTTCCTTGCGTTCCTATCGTGGCACATTGATAAATGAGCACGAATTAGAGGCTTAAGAAGGGCTTTTATAGTGTTTTTATAGTGCCTATAAATGCCTATTTTTGGCGATCATGCCTAAACGCCTTTAAGTGCCTATAAATGCCTATTTTCCAAATGGGTGCCTATATGAACACTATTTAACCCCAAATTTCACTTTCGAGTGCAGTTTGAGAATGTTATTCATGTTACCAGGCAACATTGACCTTTCGGAATACTAGGGGCTTCAAGCTAGCCTCCTAGTTCAACCAATTTCCGGAATACAACCGCTTACAGCCGTAAAATGCGACGCGCCCGCCATCTTACGCCAACGCGCTGAGGTGTCGCGAGCGGCTAAAGGAGGAGAGGTTCAGGAGAGGAAAAGACGCTGCTTCTGAAACCCTAAATGGGAGCAAGTCAACGTCTACTATGGCATGGGGAGATGTAAATAAACATGGGAAGAGGAGATGAGAAGAAGGGAGAGTGCGTTCATGGTCGAGGACGCGGTGGTTGGCTCCTAGAGCCGTTTGTCCATTCCAGTGTCCTCAAGGAAGTGAACCACCTTGAAGACATGGGTGTGGCAGTGGGCAGGAAATAGGAGGTCCCTCTGTGCAGCCGCGGGAAGGCGACTGACAAATGCGAAACCATTGAGTGCTGTCCTGGGAAAGGAGAGTGTAGATCAAAAGTACGAAAAAACGTGATGTCCACGCGGGTTTGGTTTTGTTTGCTGATGCGTGCCCAATGAAGAGCGTTGGACCACAACAATTTTTCAAGTTGGTTCATTACGAGCCGCGAAACCATTATGCGAGGAGGCATCATGCGCACGCAAGGTCACGTGCGCATGACGTGCTTGAGCCAAGTCGTGCACGCGAGCGGTGTTGTGTCGTTTCGGCGTTCTATGTAGTGTACAGCCTATTTCTTTGGGATGGATCTCTCAGTGCGCGCACGTTTGGAGAGGCTGGCACGGATCACGTATCCTTACCTCGACACACCGCGTCGCACAGCTGGAACTGTTGTTAGGGGCAATGCACCAAAATCGCGCCAAGCGTTGTTAGGGCTGGTGCCGGCGCGACGCGGGAACGGCGAAAACACGAACGCATACGAAATGGAGGCAGATTAGTCTCACATCTCGCTGCGATTCGAAGTAAGAAAAAAAATAAAATGCAAGCACATTCCGGTTGTGTGTTTTATTATTTCTCTCAACTTTCATTCATCTATTTAAGCAACATATTACAGAAATTACACATGTCGCCTCGAATAATTCTAAGTGTCACGTGCTAGCGATGTCAGAGCACCAATGTCTACGTACAGGAGCGACGTTGGAGCTCAGATAACTACGCAGGAGCATTCCTTGTTGTACGTCAACCCCTCCATCTTGGGTCGCGCGCCTGCGAGAAGGGCAAGCGGTGTTCATTTTGAAATTTCACGTTTTTCCGCGCGGCGCGTAACGTTGCAAATCTTGGCAGACGTGATCGTGAGCGCCCAGTTCATGCAAAACACTTCTCAGTTCAAAATGCTCAGACCTGGTGAGGGGCCCTTTAAAGGTGTTCGTCGACAGAGTAACAACTGACCCTACGCGATTAGACCCGGCTAATACGAGGCATCCCTCCCTTCTTGTTTTTTAGCGGTCTAAATACCTGTTTCTGTGCATGCCGAAAATAAAGAGATCCACGACTGTGTCGATTCCACGGTGGATACTTTACTCACCATGATAGAGAATAAAAGGAGAGACTGTGTTCTACGAACCGTGCGGCAAAAAAGGACAATTGCGTGGCTATGTTCAACTGTTGGCGCCTTTGTGTCATCGTGAACAATACCATTTCTTACTTTTCTGTTGTAAATACAGGTCGCGTACGTCTTTGTTTGAAATATTTTGAATTTATGTAAAATTTATTGTGCCTATATTTACGATTTTGGAAGCCTAAAACTGTGTTTTGCCGGCCTATTTTTGGCGCCTAAAACACGCTTTTTAAGTGCCTAAAAATCCGGCCTCTAGTAATCACCAGCAGAAGCGTCGCTGTGTGGTAGAACACCTGCTTGCCTCGCAAACGGCCGGGGTTGGATCCTCATTCGGACTCGGAAATTTTAGATGTGAAGCATCTTATGGCCGAGCTTAATCCGGTGTGCGGCGTGACATCCCTTACTGCGCATGCGAAAACCCTTTCAAAAAAATAAATAAAAAACCTCCTTTCCCCCTCTCTCTCCTCTAGGCATCCCTCCCCGCGGCAACCACACCCTCACTGCGCACGCGCCTCCCCTCCTCTCTCCTCTCCTACGCTTCCCCCTCTCTCCTCTAGGCATCCCTGCCCGCGGCGTCCACACTCCCACTGCGCATGCGCGTCCCCTCCTCTCCTACGCTCCCCCCTCTATCGCCTCGCGACGCCGACGCAGGCAGCGTCTGCTAGCGAGTTTCTTGGTTGAAAAAACCGACTGCTCGCGCTGCACAACCATTCACTGGCCACTCCGTATATATGGCAATGGATTTCGACCTGCAAGGTGGTGCCGGTGGGAGATTTCTCCTGTGCGTTGTGAACAATAAAAATTCGCAGCGTGCGCGTTAACTAAAAGCGGACTGCGGGTCTCTGTGTCCAGTCGGAGTCTTCTGTCTCTCATTGCCCATTAGCAGCGATTGACATGTTCCAGTAGGAAACACAGCTCCATCACTGCGTGCTTTGCGCCTCCCCAGTTTTCTCTCCTGCGCAACGCTGCGATGAGCGCCAGCGTCAACGCCAGTGTAAGCGTTAGCGCCCGCTGCTTCACATCTACACATGGTTCCCTTTAGCGGGAGATGGTGTAATTTTTTATTTTTTATTTTATTTGCATCTTTCTCGATTTTTCGGTCACGGACAAGATGATGATTTTTCGCTCACAACCAACGACGCCGCCGCCGACGCCGACGCCGGAATTTCTGCGAAACGAGCTCTTTAACGCTATCGCGTTGAAACGGAAAAATACCCATGTGCCAAGGAACAAAAACAGTTTCACATTTGTCGTCGGGGTGCCGCTGACATAATGTTAATTGTCGGCCCCTGATAATCGCTAAATGTGAGGAACATAATAATATGTGAAGTTTTACGTCTCAAACCCACAATATGATTGTGAGGGACGCTGTGGTGGAGGGCTCCGAAAATTTCGACCCGCTGGTGTTTTTCAACGTGAACTGACATCACACAGTACACGGGCCTTTAGCATTTCGCCTCCACAGAAATGCGACCACCGCGGCCGGGATGCGTATTTTGAAATGCTCGAGTGGCAGCGCACGCGAGAGAGAAAAGAAAGAGAGCGAGGAGGGAGCCAGCGGCTCCTCCGGATTTGCTCGCGCGCCATTGGTTCTTCTCGTGAGGTCACGTGGCTGTGGACGCGGGCGCGCTCACAGACGCACGCATGCACGAAGGTGTGTTTACGGCTGTTCCATCGTGCGGAAGCACCCTGGCCCCTTCTCTGCCTTGGACGGATTTAGATCGGGCAGCCGCTCACGCCACTGCGGATTTCGCTCGCCAGCGTCCGATGTGAGCGGACGCGTTTCGAGCGCGCTCCGTCGATATCGACTACTTGGCCGGCGCTTAGCTGTCAAGCCATCACCGCAGCTGTTGCTGCGCTCGCTGCTGGTCTGCACGTTATCTCCCGTCTGCAGCGACTGCTATCTGGGACGCTGTTTTCTGAGCTCGTCGGCGGCACCGCCGCTCGGCTTGCCGCCGGCGGCCATTGCTGCTAGTATTAACCGCGTCCAAGTTTCGTGCTTTCATGGCCACTCCGCAGTCGTCCGTGCTTCCAACTGACGTGCCACTACCCGAGGATATGGACGTACATGCTCCAGACAAACTGACTGACTCGGTCGAGCCGCCGACTTGTCACGCCTCCAAGAGTGCTGCTGCTACCGGACACCAACCCATTCGCCCCCACTCCGGGAGCTCGAGGAACAGAATAACATTGAAGGCAAGTCTGACAATGCTTCTCGTCAAGCTCGCATTATCTCTACCGCGCCAAATGGTGAAAAACGCGCGCGAGGCTCGCTCTTGCCGACGCCCGAACGGGAGTACACTAACATGCCCGGGGATTTTTCCCACGCGAGACGCGCAAGTCACATGCTCCCGGCTTTCGCTCGTCACCAGGACGAAGATGGCAGTTGGATACCAGTCAGCTATCGACGTAAACAGCAAAACCGTGCGACGGTCGCACCGACGCCGAGCTCAGGCTCCCCGCGCAAATATCCGCACACCGTCATCCTTCGGCCTAAGCAGCCGTGCCGCATCATGGATGAGCAGTTCATACGATTAAACAGAGTCATAACGCGCCACATTTCGGCTCATCTCGATCTCTCTGAGGAAGACCCACTGCCGGAGTTCACGGTTCGCTATTTAGGCCGTAGCAACCAGCTAGCTGTCGACGCGGCTGAACCCGAGGTGCGCAACGCCCTTCTTGCGATAGCATCTCTGCCACTCAGCGGAAAAAACGTGCCCTTTCACGCATACGAAGCGGTTAGTCAGGATCAAATCAGAGGCATTATTCGAAACGCGGGAGACATGACTTCCGAGGAACTAATGAAATCATTGCACTGCCGCTAGTGCAAAATCCTACAGGCACGCCCACTCGGTGACAAAGGCACTGCCATGGTCACATTTGAAGGTAACAGCTTACCCTATAAGGTCGGCCTGCGGTCATTTACTATCCGTGTTTTTCCATACCGGGCACGAGTGTCCGTTTGTGATATCTGCCACAAGATTGGGCATCACAAGGAGCAATGTCCCCAATACTATGGCAGCAAGATGCTCTACATGTGGTCTGCGGCAACACGAAGAGGGCACACACTGCCCGAACGCAGAACCGAAGTGCCGCAGCTGTGGTGGTTCTCACTTGGCCACAGCTACAAACTGTCCAAAAAGACGAGAAGTAAATAAGAAAATTGAACAGAAACGCAAGCCGGCTGCCAAAAGGCAACGCAAGAAAAGAGCAGCGCAAGGGCATCAGCGCCGCAATCCCGAGACAGAACAAGGTTCCCCTAGAACCATCCTCAAGCCAACGCGCCAGAGTTTCTACACCGGGCCACCGGCACCTCCAGCTGCACAGTCAGAAGTCAGCAGGAGAATCACCTTCGCGGATGTAGCCGCACAAGCAAACGCGCACCTAACTAATGGTGGTAGCAATGGAGGACCGCATCCCTCATGCTCAACACTCGCGTCCTCGTTGTCGCAACCTGCCTCAGGTGCACAGCCGAAGCATCCTCGAAGAGATGCAGCTCAGTCAACGAGGCTTCCGCCTCCCAATGACTACCTACATTTTGCTGCCCCAACGATAGTTCAAGATATCGAGCGGCGTCTTGAAAACCGTATGGCTCAAATAGAGAAGTCCATCCATGAAAAAGTTGAACAGCTTATTAGCCGGGCCATTGAAAAATGCGTCCACACCATCATGGAGCGTATCATGCTTCCGGCATGCTCCCTCTTGGCACAGCTTCGGCGACAACCTCAGGAGCACATGTAATGCGTACGCCTTTGGTACCATCAAACTCCATTGCTCCTCATGCAACGAAGCCTCATCATGGCTAGCTTTGCAAAATCATCTCCATGGGCGACTGTCCTGCAGTGGAATTGCCGTTCGTTTCGTAACAAGAGAGCTGAAATAACCACGCGGTTCGCCAGCAAACAAGACAACACCAGTCCATTAGTCATTGCCCTTCAAGAAGTCAACGGCCCCGTGCTTAAAATAATGGGCTATGACGGCTACGCCCCTGTCTGAAGACCTAGCTGCTCCCACGAAGACGGCATTGTACGTGCGGCGGGGAGCTACACACGTGCAATTAGATACGCAACCATGGTGCAGCACCACTCTTAGCGTTGTCGGTTGCCGGGTGGAAGTCTCATCACAGCGTACACTTCTCGTCTTCTGCGTCTACGTGGTGCCCGAAAACACAAGGAATAAATCTAATAAGGCGCCGGTTGATCTCAGCTTCATCTCCCACTTTAAGAAGCTCTATCCACAAGATACCATACTGTTGTGCGGGGACTTCAACTCTCAGCATGTCGCCTGGGGATACAACCAATGTAGCCCGCGCGGCAGGCGCATCATGCAAGATGCCTCGGAGTACAGGCTGACACTTCTCAATACGCCCCAAACACACACGAGGCTGGCACAGACAGCTCGCCAAGCAGACACGTCACCAGATCTTACCTGGAGCACCCGTCCACAGCTATTTCGATGGGAGGTGCTGGACGATTGTATGGGAAGCGACCACTTTCCGATACTGATACATTTCGAACAGGCTACGCAAATACGAAGAAGCCAAACGCCACTACACGGCTAAGTCACATCACACACTGGGACAAATACCGCGAGTTCCTGCAGCAGCAGCCTCCAGCCAAGAACATTGACCATCTGGTATCACAGCTATGCGCAGCAAAGCGGAAAGCGACGAAGAACCTGAGGGTTCCTTTTGACCATCCAGAGCCCGACAGACATCTCCTCACCTTATGGAATAGAAGCTAACGGATTCTCGCCCAGTACAGACGGTCTGGCCACGGTGCACACCACAAAGCACGGTTGCGCAAAATACAGCGTACCATTGAGGAATATACGACTACGCTCGCGTCAGACCGCTGGATGGTAATTTGTGAATCCATCAACGGGCAGACCCACACATCAAAGGTTTGGGCCATCCTGCGCTCTCTTCTCGGACAGCGCAAGACCTACAACGGCGCGGCTCGTGTGGCCCTCCGGGAAGGCATCAGTGCTCAGGAGCTCGCCGAACAGGCCGCTCAAGTGTTTTTCCCGCAGACGTCTCACCCCACAGACACCACGTACCAGAAGGACGAAAGTTCTGAAGACAGCGAGCCACTCAATAGTCCCTTCACCATGCTCGAGCTGGAGCACGCCTTGCAGCACGCTAACGCACGTAGTACTCCAGGAGCCGATCGGGTGTGCGTTGCTCATCTACGCAATATGCCCCTTGAGCATAAACGCGCTCTTCTGGAAGAGTTTAACCGCATCTGGGATACTGGGATTCTGCCCTCCACATGGAAGTTTTCGGTAGTCAAGCCCATTCCTAAGCCTGGTAAACCACCGCATACCTTATCCAATCTCCGTCCGATCTCTTTAACCTCGTGTGTTTGTAAAGTAATGGAGAGCATGGTCAACACTCGCTTGATGTGGTACCTTGAAGATCGCGAGCTTTTGGCCCCAACAATGTACGGATTTCGCCCAGGGCTGTCCACTCAAGATATACTCCTCCGCCTAAAAGATGATGTCATCGACCCTAAATCGGTGCACCCACGGGCTGTTGTCGGAGTGGACATACGCAAGGCATTCGATGGCGTCCCACACAGTACGATCATGAACAAGGCACGTGCCCTTGGCCTTAGAGGGAAAATGTACAACTTCATAGCGGGTTTCCTAGAAGGGCGAAGCTACCAAGTCGAAATTGGCCAAGACGCCAGTGCCGTGCGAATGAACCACGTAGGTGTTCCTCAGGGCTCGGTGATCTCACCCACTCTGTTTAATATAGCTATGCACCAGCTACCAAGACGCCTTGCCGACGTATCGGGCCTGAAGCATGCGGTGTATGCCGACGATGTCACCGTGTGGACACATCAAGGATCCATCGGCGAGCAGGAGGATGTCTTACAAAGAGCCCTCAACATTATTCACGACTACGCACTGGAAACAGGCTTACAAACCGCCCCAGACAAAACAGAGTTCGTCGTCATTCATGGGGGCCGATCCACCTATGTCAAACAGGAAGAAAAGCGGTCATTTAAACTTTATATCGGTAATCGACCCATAACGCGGAAATCTACTATCCGAATACTCGGTATGTACTTAGATGAGAATTGCACAGCGAGCACTTGGTTCCAACGCGTTACGAAGACAAGCAAACAAATCCTGCACGCTTTACGCAGAATCTCTAATCGTACTCGTCGAGTCAACGAACGTGAAATGCGGCAGTTTGCTCAAGCTTTTCTCGTCTCTCGTATCATGTATGGGCTGCCGTATCATCCGGTCAACCGTACGCAAATTCTCGCGCTCGACCGGTTACTCAACGAGGCCAAACGAATTGTTACTGGACTTCCAAGGTACACACACCTCGATGCGCTCAAGAGCTGTAGCAAGCTCAACAACCTGTCCGAGCTCGTCGACGTGCACATCCAAACACAGGAGACGAGGCTTCGTGCAACAAACGCCGGGCGACACACACTCATGCTCCTCGGGTATGACATCCATACACTTTCCATTTTGCCCAACAAAACGCCGCCATGGGAAATCACGGTACTCACCGATGGCAAGCCACTTCCACTCAATATGGATCCTCATCAGCGAGTGCGGCGCCTCGCCTACGCCAAGAGGCATGCTAAGGCTACGAGTTCCCTCCCTTTGACTGAACGCATTATATACACGGACGCTGCACTTCCTACAGACGGTACCAGTAACACTTGTTATGCCACTGCGTGGTACGACCAGACGAACGGGAATCAGAACCTACGCCATCATGTATCAGCAGAAGCGATGTACAGCACCCGAGCAGAGCTAGTGGCCATCCTAGATTATTTGGAGTGGGCCCTCGAAACTGCATCTGAAACTGAACCCGTTCATCATCGTGTGTACACAGACTCACAGGCTGCCCATCGGGCATGTGCTAACGTTCTTTATACAGACCCTGTATTGCAGAATATCCGGCACCAGGCGCGCCTACTCCGCGAATGCGGTCACGATGTCACCATCCTCTGAGTCCCCGCACATTGTGGTATCCCCGGAAACGAGAAGGCTCACAGATTAGCGCGTGCTCATCTCTCCACCGCGCTAGCCAGAGCCTCTTATACTCAATTTCCTGTTCTAGCTACCACACCCGAGCTAGCACATCCGATCGCAGAAAAGCATATCACTAAACAACGTCGTGCCGCTTACCTCACAGCAGTGGGCAATCCACTCTCGATACCGTCGATTCCGTCGAAGGTATTTACACGACGAGAGTCTGTGTTGCTTCGGAGAATTCAGACAGGAACACTCCTTACTCCTTTCTTGCTTAACCGATTTCACAGGGGTGGCACACCACCACCCGTAACCGGTGTCTGCTCCACATGCAACTGCCGTTCGGACCTCAACCACCTGTGTTGGGAGTGCCCCCCTCTACATCACACCCCGGGTTCGTGCCCTGGCCACCATAAAGCGGGGACCCTGGCCTTCCTCTCTCCGGACATGGGCATGTCCGGATCCCACACTTCCGGATCGGGCCATCGAGCTCTGGCGAGCACTCCTCTTGTTCCTCCAGGACTCGGCGGCACCACCGGTCGGCGATCGGCTCCGCGACAGCCACAAGATTCAAGCGGCCCCCCACTTAGCTGCCTCCAGAACGTCCTTTAATAAAGCGGAGGCAGCTCTACCACTTCCTTCTACCCTAATACCCCCCCCCCCCCCCTTTTTTTTTCCACCGCAGCGCCCCTGCGGCGCATTTCAAAGTGGAATAAACGTGGTTTCATTCATTTATTCACGCCACTGCGTTGACGCTGCGCCGTGCTCCCTTTGGGCTGCAGAAATTAGGCGTGTCTTTCTTCTTCTAATCACCGCCACCACCACTGCGCCAGCGTGCGGCGAGGGCGCGTGCGAGTGGGGTTTCGATGAGGTGGTGATAGTCTCAATGAGCGAAGTGGTTCCGACTGTCAACGTGAAGTGCCTCCGCGTCGACATGTGCACGGACGCCGACGCACACGAGTGAATCGCCAGCAGGCGCGTAGCCCAGGGGGGGGGGGGGGGTCAAACTCCCCCCCCCCCCCCACCCCCCCCCGAAATTTCCGAGTTTTGCTTGCGTATACATACACGCACACGTACAAACACACGCGCTAACATACATAAAGTATGGTTAAACCCCTTCCTCCTCCTCCCCGCCCCCCCCCCCCCCCGCAAAGAATTTCTGGCTACGCCCCTGATCGCCAGCTACAGCCAGGCAACAAATACGACGTAGATCATCGACAGGGAAACCCGAAATCCAAAGCGGTAAGTTTGCATGTTGCCCGTTTCCTTCAGAAGTGGCGAAAATGCAAGTCTAATAACATTTTATGATATCGACGATCATTGCGAAGCCACGTGGCTTCGCAATGACCAAACGAAGAACGGTCACATCAGCCTCGACGTCGACCACCCAGTTCACGTTTACGCGGAGCTACTGCGGGTTGTGAAACACATGTGGATCATTTGCTTACAGGACAGACATGCTGCGTGCTCGCTCATCGTATCGAAAGGCACGACGCTGTGTTTTTGATTGAATGCGGCCATAATAGTGTGCACTTAGAAAGGGAAGGTACAGAAAGTGCGCGGCGAGGCGTGGGTGCTTCTGTACGATGGAACAGCCGTAGAGACTCCGTTAACTCTGTGCATTCCTTCGTGCATGCGTGCGTTTGTGAGCGCGCCCGCGTCCCCAGCCACGTGACCTCACGAGAAGAACCAATGGCGCGCGAGGAATTCCGGAGGAGCCGCTGGCTCCCTCCTCGCTCTCTTTCTTTTCTCTCTCGCGTGCGCTGCTACTCCAGCATTTCAAAATACGCGGCCGGGATCGAACGCGCGGCATTCGGAAAAGCAGTCGAGTACGTTAACCACTGTTCCACCGAGACAGACTGTATGTGAGGAAGCACAGGTACATTGGTTTTTGATGACCTACAGTTCATTCGAGCAGCTAGCCTTAGTGGTTACTGAAAGGAGCCTTGACATTTAACTCAAGAGCAATATAAGAAACTACCGGATAACGTAGCATGCTACAGAAATGTTATTGAGTGTGTGAAGCGACTCCTCCTCCCTTGTGTACGTGTTACATTATTCTTTCTTTCTGCTATACTTGTACAGTAAAAGCTGGTTAATTAGAACTCGGTTAAATTGAACTTACAGTTAATTCAAATTGACGCCCTGCTCTTGGCACAGCCCTATGTATTTCTGTGGGGAAAAAGTCCCGATAGTTCGAACGCGTCGATATCTACAACGGTTAGTTCGAACTGGGAGCCCACTGGCTTTCGTCCCTCCTAGCAGAAATCGGCCCAGAATGATCACCCAAATTACTCATTACTTTCATCTATGTAAAACAAGTGTAGTGATTGATTTCCATGTATGCATTTATGGTTGGGAATGTCGTCTATGTGCTACTACTGCTGTATGGGTGGCACGGCCCAGTCAGGCAATGTTTGCCTTTAGCCGTGTCACCTTGGACAATTTGAATATTGTTCTAAATAAACTAAGAAAGAAAGACTAAATTTTGATTGCATTAACCATGTCATGTAAATGAACGTGTCTTGGAGCATCTGTGCTCACGTGAATGCAAGTTCAGTCACCACTTGTTTCTGACGTATCACTGACTTGATCGATAAATTTTTTTCGCTGTTAGAGCATGAATTTAATTTACGAAATTACCTGCCACAAACGTGTAGTATTGCTTAATTTGCGGGAACGAGTCCAGAGTTTTCTTCTCTGGGTTCTCTCCGCACAATGTGGCGCGATGTACATTCTAGCTTAATTCGAGTGAAGGAAAGAAGTGGAAATTTTAAGGGCTAGTTTTTCCTTGTTACACACAATATTAACGAGAACTAACAGACAATAATGCCAAGGAAAGTACAGGGGATGTTATCACTAGTCAATGTAATGTAAATGTGAAGAAAAAAAGTGGATGAAAAGATAACTTGCCGAGGGCAGGGAGTGATCCTGCGACCCTCGAATAACGCGTCCGATGCTCTACCAACTGAGCTACCTCGGCGGCCGTCCCCCGTCCTCTTTCCCCGTCATTCTTTGTGCTGTGTTTCACTATGCTACACCAACATGCCCAAGTTCGCTCTATTGTATATATGTGCATTTAAACGTGGGGGGCGTCAGTCAACGCCGCCAGTAGCGATGACGGCTAGTGTGGGACACACTTTTTCTGCCTGTTGGCGTCATGTAGCACGGGATCTTATTACGAGCTGGCAGCTGACCAATAATCCCTCGCATACTACCTGAAAGCCTCAAATCTGTCACAACGAGACCCTCGCTATCAATGAGGGAAAGAAGTGGAAATTTTAAGGGCTCGTGTTTCCTTGTTGGACACAATATTAATGAGAACTAACAGACAATAATGCCAAGGAAAGTATAGCGGATGTTATTTGTAGTAAATGTAGTAAACATTTTCTACTAATAACATTCCCTACACTTTCCTTGGTATTATTATGTTAGTTCTAATTAATATTGAGCTTAATTTCGAATAATTTTATAGTCCCCTTCGAGTTCGAATTAACGAGCTTTTGCCGTATAGTAATGCACTTTTCATTCTACGCGCTTTTAATTTTTTTATGTATTTGTGCAATTACATTTTCTCTCCAAGCACAACTTTAATTACCTTTCAAAATAAAGGCGTTTGGTAAATTCCATCCGTCGGTATTTGTCGCCTGCGCCCTCTTCATAGCAATAAATATTTACTCACCCTTGTCAACGCTGAGTCTAATTCGTGCACGTGGCACCTGTCGTTGATAGGAACCTAAAAGAGGAACAAAGATATCATGAGAAAATTTTCGCGAGTTCGAAGCCCTGCGTGAATTGACGCTATGCGAAGCAGTGAGCAGTGTGCTGGTCGTTTAGCATTGTTTGACCAGGTGTTATTTGCAGATGCACTATTTGTGTGTAATTAATCGTTGAATGTGGACTCAACAGGTAAATCCACTACATTGTCACCTCTGTAAGTGCTTTTCTCCTGGCTGTTTGGATCATTCTGAACTTGGTAAATGAACTGCGATGCACAATCACATTAAAAGGTGATTGAGACAGAGGTATCAGCCACGGTTTTTTTTTTTTTAATAGCGTCGGGAAGCCTATATAAGGGCAGTCTGCACGTGCCCCACCTAGAGCCATTCCTTTAACGAAGATGATCAGCTTCATTGAAACATGCCAATGTTATCGACACATACAGAAACCGGCACATGTTTCTGAGACTCAAAGGAAAACGAAAAGCAAGAAAAATTTACACCCCTTCCACTATACTCTGAAGATAGAAGCCAGTGGCTTCGGCGGCACGTTTCGAAGCATCGACGTCACATCATATTCGCGCCCACTCGCGCTTCTGTGAGCGTCAATTCGTGCTCTTCTTACCCACAAGCGAGCGACACGCCTCCGTCCCACAGCGAGTCAAAAAGGCTACTGCTGATAACAGCGCTAGCGCGATGTCACATCACGAGACAAAGGGACACATCTATTGGAGGGATGTGCCGCCGCCGAGTACCGCGGCACTTGTGAAAGGCTTCGGCGGGGCGAGAAGCACAGGTGGTGAGATTCCACGAAAATCATTGTTTACTACTGGAGCCAGCTTACACGATTCATGTAAAAATAAAACACATAAACTAGCAAAACACGTGACTCTCACTCAATTTTAAACCAATCAATGAAATTTGTTCCAAAATACATAACAGCACATGAAACGTTCATTTTGAATTTGATTAAAAGTGGCCATCAAGAAAAGCCAGCACCATGTTAGTGACACGGATGGCCGGCTTACACGCTTGAAGCCGCTCTGCCTTGTAAACAATGTCTCGTTAACCTCCACTACCGTTGGAGGCTCGTTTTAATCATCATTATCATCATCGTACCAAGACTACGTTTGTGCACGATGCAGGACGAATGCCTCTCTCAATTATCTCCAATAAGCGTTGTCGTGCCAAAGTTGATTCCATGTTGTTTCTGCGAATTGCTTATTTTCATCGCTCCACCGATCTCGCTGCCATCCTTACTACATTGCCTTTATTATTTTGGTACAGAAAGGAACGTTCTTTTCCAGAGTATTTCGGTCATTTAAAAACTTCTCGTTACATTGCGGATAAATACAAATACTAAGACACTTGGAACAATGCACAATTAATTTACAACCTAGATCAACTTATTCGAGGACTTCTACGCGTGTGCGTGCTTTTTGATGAAATATCTTACATTTAGCCACGCTGCGTAAAATCTTACCAGAGTGAGTCCGGCCTTGGCCGCAGCGAACTGGCACACGATGTACCGGTGGCAAGGTGGGTGACAGAATAGCCACTCGTGAGCCCGACTCCACTTCCAACGAGAGCAGACCTTGAGCCACGCGCTCAACCTGGACACAAGAGTTAAGATGCCTGACTGTTGGCTTGGGATTGGCAAAACAAATAAATATTAATTCCGCTTACACGCCTGCTGCTATTTATGATTCAGGAGCGGTGGTTGCTCTTGCAAGTAACATTTCTAGAAGAAAATTGAATTGTAAAATTATAACAACAGACTTTCATTTCAATTAGAAAAGCGGTGTATATGCTGGTTACTCCCACATCACGGATTTAAAAAAAAAAAAACACCAGGCCTGCGTGGAGTGCGCAGCGCTGTCACAGCGAAAGCTGGAAGAGTGGCCTTTCTGGAGCCTTTTTCGAACACTCTTGTGGCAACTACTACAAGCACACTTGCATGGTAACCACTACCCCATATATCATTATAATTTTTGTGTAGCTGGAAAGCGTCCACTATGCCATCATTCGTCATTCTTCAGAGAAGCGTGGTACCCGCTACACACTTGTAAGTCATCATGTGCACGATGAGCGCTCAAAAGGACACGGACAAGAGGAAGAGATGTACACACAGGCGCTACTAACAACAATAGTTTATTTCCTTCGCCTCGAGAAGGCAGATAATCAGGATGCAAAGGCAACTCGGAGTCAGGCATTTAACACACCATGTGCTGAAAATGCAATTCCTTCATACTCAGTGACAGTGAGGGTTTGCTAACGCATGCGTCGCCGAAAAGATCAATTTGTTCCGCTGCAATGATTAGCCTAGTGATTTCGGACCGTTTCCTGCTGACGACAACCGTTCCACGAAAATTTCGTTTGCATGCGCAACTTTGGCAGTGTTGCGCCAGAAAACCATCCGGTGGCAACTTTCCTACTTTGTTACAGCGCTCACTGAGCCGGACAGTGCTCACTTTATTACAGTGCTCACTCAGCAGGAAACGGTCCGAAATCACTAGGCTAATCATTGAAACGGTACAAATTGACCTTTTCGGCGACGCATGCGTTAGCAAACCCTCACTGTCACTGAGTATGAAGGAACTGCATTTTCTGCGCATGGTGTGTTAAATGCATGTCTTTGAGTTGCCTTTGCATCCTGATTACCTGCCTTCTCGAGGCATGTCCGCCACGGTATCAATCGCGTTTTTGTTGTCTTTTGGAAAATGTGTTCATGTGACCGTCGTGTGCAAAGAAGGTATACTAGTGCAAAGGCGAAGGAAAATATTATTGCTGTTAGTAGTGCCTGTGTGTGTACATCTCTTCATCTTGTCCGTGTCCTATTGGGTGCTCATCTCGTACAAGTATGACCAACCAACAAGCCCGCATGTCGACCCTCATCACGTGCACGTGGCTGACGACGATGAAGAATCATGCTGAGGCTTTTGTAAATGGTTGGCGCATTCAACGAACCACTCGTTACGCAATTCGCACTGTGTGACGCCTGGTTGTTACTTCACTGCTCTAAAACACTTTATTACACATGTTAACGCGCTTCCGTAGCCGACATGAAGCCTGCATAGGCTCAGTTTGCAACGGAGTTTTAAGCGCCGACATGACTCAGTGGTAAAATACTGGGCTGCCATGCAGAGGGCCCTGGTTCGAATCCCATTCTGTCATCGGTATTTTTTATTTATTTAGTTTTTTTCTCGTTTCGTGCGATAGTGGCTACGGACACCGGCGGCGGCGGACTACTACGGCGCCGGAAACGGCCCTTGTTGTGATCTCATAACAGCTTTCGCTGAAATATACGTTGCACACTGGAAAAATTTGGGGGGACCCTTAAGCGACGCCTTTAAGAGTTGAACGCGATAGCAATATCCTGTCCCGAGTGCATCCTTCAACCACTTAGTGCATACTTGCTATGCACCCACTACGTGGTGTTATTAAGGGAATACGCGCAGTAAGGTGTGTGCCTTTTGTAATAGGTAGCCGGCTTTAAACTACGAAGTCGTTATGATAGTCACATATTCTGACGCCCGATGGCAATGTACGCTTGTACTACGCCATATTACTAGGGATATTGCATGATATATTGCGACGCCTATATATAGGACGCTTGCGTTTGAGCATGAAAGTTATTTTCGCTGCATTTCGAAGCAGAGGAAGTTATTTTCACTGTATTCACAAGCACAGGCGTGGCTGTGTGGTAGAACAACTGCTTGCTACGCAGACGGCCCGGGTTCGATCCTCACTCGGGCCCGCAAATTTTTATTATTTATTTTATTTGCATCTTTCTCGATTTTAGGGTCACGCACAAGATGATGATTTTTCGCTCAAAACCAACGACACCGACGCCGCAATTTCCGCGAAACGAGCTCTTTAACGCTATCGCGTTAATACTCAGGCCCATTAATCAATATTTAGATTGTTCCCATTTCGGCAGCATTCTTCCTTTAGTCTAATCGGTCCCCGTTCGCATCGCGTTCTCATTCGCTAGCCTGGCTTCGCTTTTCGGTGGACACCTCAACCGTGCCGCAAGAAAAGGAACTTCTGTGCATGTAAAATGGATCGTTTTAAACTATCCTGGAACGTCTACTGCGAGTGCACTTAGGAAGTGCCCACTACGCGTCCGTCCGTAAGGTTACACGTGCACCTGCACACTTTGTCGATGCTGTTGCTGCTGGTGATGATTAATTATACCCTGAGCGCCACGTAATGAATGGGCCGTTTAATCACAAGGGTTGAAGATTGGGCGAGTTGGTTCGTCGTATTTGAACTGGTATAGCGCATTATGGTAAAGAAGAAACGGCCGAGCTGATCGACACAAGAGGACAGAGCGCTAACTTCCAACTGAGCTTTATTCGCAAATTGCATCAAATATGTAGCTTTGCGCAAGCATACAAAGAACACCCGAACGTATCACCATGATTAGACACCGCTCTGTCCTCTTGCGCTCTGTCCTCTTGCGCTCTGTCCTCTTGCGCTCTGTCATCTTGTGTTGATCAGCTCGGCCGTTTCTTCTTTACCATTGTGCGCTATACCAGTTCAAATACCGTTATATCACCCATTCGTTGCTCAATTGATATGTGAACGAGGCAGCGCTAAAGATGTCGTTTCTAAAACATTCCGCTGTCCTCGTCGTCGTTTGTGAGCGATAAATGGAGAACGATGCAAATAAAATCAATAATAAAAATCTGCAGTTCAAGTGAAATGCTAACCCAGGCAGGCTGCGTGGCAACCAGCTGTTCTACCACAGAGCCACGCCATTTCTTTGAACTGCTTCGGCCAGAACATTATATTAGTGACATGTAGTGGGACGACTCTCCTTAACGCATGTAATATTGCGCGGCAGAAGCATATAGTCGCGCCGGGCGCCAAAACATGTAAATTTCGCAACGAGTGGGTATTTTAAGGGCCCACCCATTACAAAGCGCTCAGACATATTTAATGATCATCATCACCAAAAGCATGAACAAAGTGAGCAGTTGCGTAGGTTCACGCGTTGCCTTACGGACGCCCTTCGCTGAATCGCAAAAGGAAGAATTATGGCTTAGTGGGCGCTTCGCAGCTGTATACTTGAAGTAGGCATTCTACGATAGTTGGAAAGGGCCCGAGTTGCATGCGCACAGGTTCGTTTCCTTGCGGCCCGGTTGAGGCTTCCACCGAGAACCAAATCCAGGCTAGCAATTGAGAAGCAAAGCCATGCGGCCGGGTCCCGATTACGCTATCGCGTTCTACTTTTACTCAAGTGTCCTCACACTTTTTTTCTCTTACCTGGTGCGATTACACGCTTTTGCCAGACAACATTACATGCGTTAAGGAGACTCTCTATTCCACAAAACATTCGCGTAGTGTTTAGAAATGAACATCAAGTATGTGGCTCGGTGGCAGAACACCTGCTTGCCACTCAAAAAAGCCGGGGTTCGAGTCCGGCTTGAACCCAGAATTTTCATTATTTGTCTACTTGGATCCATATGGAATTTTTGATCGCGGGCCACGCCAGTGTTCTTGCTCGCAACCAAGGACGCTGGCACCGTGATTTTTTCGAAACGAGTTTTCTCGTTAAAATGCAGTTCACATACTCTTCTCTTGAGTGATGCTGGTAAACTGCCATTCATGATCTGAAAATGCCGACCAAATGCACTCAACGCCACTTTTTCGTTCTGGTTATGTGAGCTGAATGGCTGCGGTGACTTCTTGCCCCAAGTAGATACATCCCGTTACTACAGTCGAACCCACTTGTAACGATACTCAAGTGCCACGAAAGTTTAATTGCTATAATCGATAATTGCTATAAACGGGCTGCACGAAAAAAAAATGCATTACAGGGGAACAGCAGGCTGCAGTGAGAAAACTATAATATCGAATGGGATATGCCAACAGACATCAGTGATAAGGATGACAAAGCTGCCGATTTTGCGGACATGCTTGAAAACTCGGACACTTTCGCGGGACCAGCACAAGCCCCATAGAGCCAATGTATGACAATGGCTGAAGTTTCAGACGCTGAAACTCTTCGAAGTCTCAAGTTTTACTTAAATTGCGGGTCCGAAAGTGTAGGAACAGAAGCCATCGCCACTCCCGTATGGTTGCAGATTTCAAAAGTTTACTTTGCTGCAACGCTGAAACGCTCTGCAGTGATGCATACCACAAATCCGAAGCGGCACTGGGGGGACGGTGGGGGTTGTGGCCCTTGTGGGCGGGGGTTCAGCACCTTGGAATTTCTCATTTTCTTCTTTCTTTTCAAGGATTTCGCGTTCCATTACCTTTCAGCACGGACACCCAACAGTCAGAATTCATTGTTATAACCGATAATGCGGCATGCGAGCATTGCTGTAAGCGGTTTATCTTACCATAGAAAGCATACAAAAGTTGTCGGTGCAGCAGCTTCTCGTTGTTATAACCGCGATGTTGTTAAAACCGGTATCGTTATAAGAGGGTTCGACTGTATTCCACTACGCCACTACCTATCGCCGACCGCTTTTCTCTGCTTAGAGTGTTGAACATCACTTAGTCTCAACGTCCTGCTTTGCCTGTCCAACTCCGTTATGATGATTTGCAGTTCGATCCCGAGTTACTTAGCAAGGCAATGCCATCAGAGAACCGCAGGTTATTAAGGTATTCGCTATTAATTTGCAGCTTTCGTGATATCTGCTTCTATAAGCCTCCATCATCATGTATGTGTGTAATATAGTTTAGTATTAATATTATGGTTAGCAGCAGAAGCAGTAGGAGGAGGAGGAGTATTGTTATTATTGTTGTTGTCCTCAACTGTTTCTACACTCAGTCACAGGAGGCGCCGTATATTTTCCGTAGACCAACTGCAGCCCTTAAAGAATGAGTCAGCATAGGTGCTTAGAGAGAGAGAGAGAGATGGGATGTGGAAAGGCAGGGAGGTTAACCGGAAATCAAATATCTGGTTGGCTACCCTGCACTGGGGAAGGGGTAAGGGGAGGCAGAAAAGTAAAGAAGAGAGGAATGAGAGAGGGAGGGAAGCAGAAACACACACACAAACACAGGAGTGTCACAAGCGTTCAACGAGGCGGGTCGCTCGCAGGAACTTCAACAGCGCCTTCGTCGCTTTCAGGCGTGAAGCTCGATCTCCCCGGCATTTCAAGATCGACTTCTCAGAAAGAGGCTCGTCGTTGAGTCGCGCGAACACTGCTGCGAGGGACTGTCTCTGAGAGCTGTACTGTGGGCACTGACATAAAACATGTGCAATGGTTTCATCAGTGCCGCAATGTTCACATGCAGCACTGTCTGCCCATCCGATGCGGCAAGCAAAGGCGTTCGTAAACGACACCCCAAGCCACATGCGGCAGAGAACGGTCGTCTCAGATCGGGTAGGCCAGATGGAATTGCAAGTCGTAGACACGGATCCAGGCTGTGAAGACGGGTGTGGAGAAAACCGGGCGTGTTCCACATAGAACTTGCGACATCATGCGCGAGCATATTAATCTTTGCTGCTGCGTCGCTTCTTGATAGTGGAATAGGTTCCATCTCGCCATTTTCATGAGAGTTCTTAGCTGCGTCGTCGGCATGCTCGTTACCAGTGATGCCGCAGTGACCTGGTAACCATTGAAGAGTTACGTCGTGCCCTTTGTCTATTATGTGATGGTATAGCTGTCGTATTTCCAGCACCAATTGGTCTTGAGGCCCACGACGTAGATCAGTTCGAAGACACTGCAAAGCTGGTTTCGAATCGGTAAAAATAGTGTACTTTAGTGGTACTTCTCTGTCGATCCTGCGGAGTGCTCTGCGGAGTGCCGCGAGCTCCGCGGCTGTCGATGTAGTCTTGTGTGACGTTCGAAACTGGATGCTTTCGGCCTTTGCTGGGAAGATCACAGCTCCTGCAGATCCTCCAACAGTTGTCGAGCCGTCCGTGTAAAGTTTAACATGGTCTTTGTATACTTCGTGCAGCATGAGTAGAGTCAACTGCTTCAGAGCTGGCGACGAGAGCTCCGCCTTCTTGCGGATCCCTGGCACTGTCAAGCGCAGTTTTGGTCGGCCCAAACACCAAGGGGGGTGTCAGGATGCGTTCCGGAGGCGTGTGGTCTGTTGGAAGGAAGTCATGATAAACCAGTATTCTTTTACAGAAGGAGGCACTCGGTCGGTCTTCTGGAAGCGAAGCGAGGTGGTGGGCAGGGGCGCGAGCAAGGTGCCTAATATGCGCTCTAAGCGCCTCCAGAGTAATGTGCATTGTGGCCGGATGATCTTTGGCGATTGCGATGGTCTCCGCAGTTGATGTGCAGCGTGGCAATCCAAGACAAACTCTGAGTGCCTGGCCCTGGGCGTTTTCGAGTGTGCGTACACTGGTTTTGCAGGCGTTCGTCAAAACTGGCAAGCTGTACCGCAGGTACCCCAGAAACAGCGTCCTGTATAACTGCAACATCGTGTGCACTGACGTGCCCCATGTTTTTCCACCAAGGAACTTGAAAAGTTGTGCTGTGGCTGTCAGGCGCTTCTTCAGAGTGGCGACATGGGGACTCCAGCAGAGATTTCGATCGATAGTGACATTTTGTCCATTAATGGTAATGCACGGCGGGAGTAATCTACGACATTGATCTGGCCATAGCAAACTCGGACCTACCAATACTTCTAAAACCAGCGAACGAGGGTGTTGTCATCGCGAATGTACTTCGCCTCGGAAACTCCCGCTGTGTAAAGATTACGTTCAAAGGAGACTCCATTCCGTCGCATGTCAAGGTGGGACATTTCCGACATCCTGTTCGGCCATTTGTCCCTAAACCACTTCAGTGCCATAACAGCATAGGTGCATAGGAAAGGGCTATACACACGGAGATATCACCACATTTAGGATCAGAACGTGCGCCACGTTCACATAAGTAACGCGTGACTTAGTCATAAGGGATTCAAACAGGGGTGATCTACGAACACTCGAGCTGGTGTGATAAATAAAATAAATTGAATAGCTCTTATCGTAGGTGTTTATAACGCATGTAATTCTGAGAAAAAGGTCGGTAAACACACACGCTAGTCGACTCACTCAGACTTCCTCTGGTTGAGAGCAAACCCTGTGTACGAGTCCCGTTGAGCAAATCATTTGTCACGTTTTGTTCTAGTATACACGGTTGAGCAGGGCATCAGACAGACTGAGCCTAGGAGAGCCCACCCAAGGTGACTGTTGGAAATTATTAGGTCAAGCGATTCCGGCTTGGGGTAAATTTGAGCGAGTTCGATAGAGAGGGGTGGTGTGGTGCACCTCAGTGCGAGTAACACCAGCTGGATCGAAATTTGTTCCTGCTGAGTCGGGTAAGCTACACACACACAAAATATCTTTATTTTACTGAGACTCGGTGAGTAAGGTTTATTTTGTAAAAGTAATGAAAACTAGACTAGTTGGTAGGAATTCATAATGCAATTATTTGAGCGCGCATGTGACAAAGACAACAGGAAGCAGACAAAGAAGCGTTGACTCGCAACTCAGCTTTATTGGTAAAAGGACGCACACACATAGGTATATACCGGGTGTTCAAAGTTAAGTTTCTTGGTTTTGTTAAAATTTCGCGCTGGGAGGCACGTGAAAACCACCTTTGCAGATAAGTTATTGATTGAGGGGGGACAAAAGTCAGACAATAACTATCGCTGTCAGCCTCCCAATGAACTAATATTGAAAAATTAACTTTTCAGTGGTGGCAGCAAGCGGGCATGTTTGTATTGAAAAGTTGGAAGCAGTCGCGTTTCTACACAGTTACACTTGGCAGAATTCTTCTAGCATGTCTGTGCCCCGAGATATCCCACTGCAAAGTTTAATCACGGTTGGTATGATTAAGCATGCAAGGCGGAGCAGATCAGCGCAGTGTTCCTCCTTGATGTGACGAGCCGGTAGAAAAGGGGTAATCGTTATCATCTTTGCCTATGTCTTCAACCCGTTGTCAGTTTAAACGCCGCACGCAACTGCCGCGGCCCATCAGGGAGGAGCCTATCGCCAGTGCTCAATGTCTTGCATGCGTAATCATGCAAACCACGATTAAACTTTGTAGCGGGATGTCTCGGAGCACAGGCATGCTAGAAGAATTCTTCGAAGTGTAACTGTGTAGAAGCTCGACTGCCACCAACTTTTCAATACAAACATGCCCGCTTGCTGCCATCACTGAAAAGTTAATTATTCAATCCTAGTTAATTGGGTTGCTGTCAGCGATAGTTATTGTCTCACTTTGTGTCCCCCGCAATACATAACTTATCTTCAAATGTGGTTTTAGCGTGCCTCCAAGCCCTAAATTTTAAGAAAACCATAAAGCTTAATTTCGAGCACCCTGTATATCCACCCAGAATAGCTTCAAAGCTCATGTGCTAGATGAAACCAACAAAAATTCACAAACAGTGAGGCCAGAATGCGTGCAGAAAAATATAATCCACAACACTATTCAAGAACTACAAAATTCTCCCGACGCACTCAGTGAATTCTCTGTCTGTTAGTACTATTTCAAGGCTTCCTTACTCTCTTCCTTTGAGCATCTCTTGATGTAAAAGGCTTCAGTGATTCATCGGGTTACCTTATTTCTATGACTAAACAAAATTACAGCATCAGAGCAAACAGGATGGTATTGGCAGTTTTTATAATGATCGGCTAAGTGTGAATAAGTACCCAATGACTTTTGATGTTCTTTCACGCGCGTGTTGCTGGAGTGGTCAGTTTGAACAACGTAAACGTGGCCATATTTTAAATATAGCATATAAACTATTCCTATCCTAAGTTTGCAATGTGCAGAACAGGGATAGATTATATGCATGCTATCGTTACAAGTACAAGTATATACGCTACAAGTAGGTCGCTGCGATGAGCCAGTATGCATAACACGCCAAAATTAAAATTGCAAAGGGACACTTTCTCCAGTTTTTCAATATAGGGGCCACATACAATATCTGAAACTAATATAACGAGCGAAATGTAAGCGATGAGAAATTTGTGAGCACCGTGTGTCAGTGGAGCCGACGTTCCGACAAGCAGACTTGTGTTCTTCAGGGCTGCAACCTTTCAGCATTGAAGAAGACCAATCCGCTCCTGGAAACGTCGGCTCCAGTGACACCCCGTACTGACAAATTTTTCATCTCTTCCAGCTTCCATCTTCCCCTGAACTTGTGCTCCACTTGGGTGCAAGATGTAAATGTCACGATTCATTACAATGCAACATTGAAATAAATTAAGCTCACCCTGCATCGTATTAGTTGGCAGCTTTCCTGTCACTGATCAATGTCCCGGCCGGTTTGTCGGCATGCTTGCTGTTGTTGATTGCAGAAAGAAAACAGAAAACGCTCCGACTTTTATTCTACGCGTATGCACTCCTGAATGGCTGTGACACTATTCGGAAGATTTACGACAACACGGACTAATACAGCCAAAAAGACCACTTTCACTGCGTCAGGCCCATTGCACGAGCATCATACACCCGTATCAGCCAGAAAAGTGGTCGCCAAGTTTTGTTGAAAACAGAAAGGTTTCCGATGAATATTGCTGCCACTTCATCGCTGTTTTTCCGTGAATCTTTTTCCACCTCACTGACTTGTCGCTTAACGCCTTATGTCGCCATACCACTTACACTGCAAGCCGCATACGTGCTGGCGAGCGTTCTACCTATTTCTTTGATGTGAGCGAAGGCTCTTCCTATAAAAACACCTGAGCACTACGTCTGCCCTCCTACTGTCTTTCATGTTTAATCTCCCTTCCCGTCTAAGCTTATTCTGAGCCTCTCTCACCGAAAACGCCGCCCCAGTGCCCCCTTACACCGTCATTTCGCATCTACCTGTGAGTGCCCAATCCGAAGCATCCCGTAGTACTTTCATTAGGTATATTCCTGATTAAACCTCTTACTTTCTAACTAGTGAGTTTCAAAGCGTAAATCTTAGTACCGCCACGTCTTTCTAGAAATGTCGATGCACGTCGTACCTATTGTATCTTACCAACGCTCTGTGATCGCAGCATTCCTGTTTCGCTATGCTGTACTGAACTTTTCTGGCCTTCTATGCGTATAGGGGAGACGCGCTCAGGTTTCTCCGCCGACGCCAGCATTTGCCATTCCCCTACCGGAGAAAGCGAACTTATGCCGCCTGCTACGACCCCTCCGCTTCCCTTGGTTCCCACGCATTGGCACGTGAAACGTCTCTTGTCCTGTGAAGTCGCATCAACGGAGCACTCGGTAATTACTGTTGCGTTGCTAACTGACATAAGAGCATTGTAAACACTAAGGGGTCGATTTCACCCGTAAAATTCTACTGATGTGCCCATTTCAATGTGGGCTCCGGTCTGCACAATCAGATGAAGTGGCACGAAGCTGTTCGAAGTTCGGTCATCACTCTTCAACTACAGGCTGTCCTAGAGGGCCCAGAATCACCGCCTTCCGGTTCCACCCTGGGTGGGGCCACCGACTTGATGGGGAGCCATAGGCCTCCCTTCCTCATTTTCCTCAGGACTATTAATTAAAGCTCTTGCCACTATCCAAAATAGACAGCACCAAGAAAGCCGACGACAGGCATGGCTTTTTGAATTGCGCTGAACAAAGTAAAGAAATTTTGTAGCATGCGCTACGCGGTCGGAGTTCACACGTGCAGAGGAAATGAGTATCTGCACGAAGCATTGAACGTAACCAGAGTTCATTCCTGATTCATAACTAGACTGATCAATCGAGCTACTAGATGATACACGTCTGCGTCTTGATTGTTTCGGCATTGAAGGAGAAATCACTCAGTGAGTTCAACTGCCGTCTTTTGAACAGTAATAAAAATTTTCGACGCTATATACAGTGTTGCGCGGAGCCAACTTACACATTTCAAATTCTTGACATTTGCATCCTCCTAGAATGCCTCGCGAGCCATTGATGGCAATCGTAAGCCACTGATGACGATGTTGCAGCAATTTCTGATGACCTAGGGAGGCGCGTGACTTCAAGAATCGTTTGCAACAACGCGCTAATGCAAAAGGAGGCCGTCTGCCAGGTGTAGTCACCGGCAAAACTTTGTAAGTGGGGGGTAAATGAATCACATACTTTGTCTTATGTATACAAACTTACCGATTTTTCCCCTACGTCCGTATATAGTCTATGACTACTCGAAATATAACGTTAATGAAAACTAACAGATAATGCAGCCAAAAAAGGTACAGAGGACGTTAATTGTTCTGTTTTAGCTGTATTGCAGTAATTGTAATATAAATGTGAAGAAAGTAAGTCCGACGAATGAATAAATGAATAAATTAGTCAAGCAGCCTTCTACGAAAAAACAACTAGTTGAACTGTCTTTTCGTTCACTTTGTTTTCTTCCACCTTTAAATCGCCATTATTACAATACAGTTACAACAGCACAATTAACGTCTACTATACCTGCCGTAGCTTCATTCTCTGTTGGTTTTTCACTGAAATGGTGCAAAACAAAGAAACGAACCCTTAAACTTCCTTACTTGAAATATGTCACTTGACTCCTTAATACCCTGTATTTACGCTAAGGCCGCTATTCTACATCATAGAGGTCGTACTAGTGAAAGGCGTGTACACATATGTCCTGATTGTGTTGGGAGGTGATATATTTTGCCCATTCACACTGTGCCGATGGAAATGCGTGGTAGCCAACAGAGGCGACACGGATTTGCAGCAGATATATTTTGTGGGAAACAGTGCCATCCTGTATTTTGGGGCAAACGTAGTGAATCTGGCACGCTATCCTGTCTTCTCGCGTTTTTCATCCTCGTTCTCACTTGCGCCACAAATATTTCGTCATACAAAAAGCTGACTAAATCACCCAGACCAGGACAATTTCATATGCTATGACCTGCATGCTCCGCATCTCCTACAAGCTTGATTAAACGCTGCCCTTTGGCCACGCTGCAGCTGCGAAAGGAGTCCTCTGGCACGCGGATCCTCCTAGAATGCCTCGCGAGCCACGAAACCCGCGAAAACACGTGCAGAGCGCGTGCAGCGTGCGCGCAAAACAACGGGAACTCACGGCGGCACGAAGGGCAGAGCCGATAGGTGTACAGTCGCGTTACGAGTTATAGTTTTAGCAAGTTACGGAAATACTGTACGCAAATACGGTAAGGCACTACGGTAGAGTAACGGTAGAGCTCCTCCTTTCCAGTGGCAGTGCGTCCCCCGGACTACAGGAGTCTCGTTAACAATCGGTAGGCTGACAGGCAACAATGAGGCGTGACAACCCCACAGTAATTTTTGAAAAAAGCTTTTGTGGTGTTGGGGCGCCTTTACTGGCAAAAGGTTGACGAGTCAACCGGGAAAGGAAAAGCGGTACCATCGTACGGTACCGTATTTCCGTAACTTGCTAAAGCTCTCCACACTCAGCGGTAGCACCCGGCACTACACCGCCTTTCCGCGGCGCGGGTCGCCCCTGTATTGCTATGTAGTTGTGACGGCGAAAAAAGGAAACCATAGGCAGTGAAGATAAAACGCTTTAGTGGGTAAACTTGTACCGAGTAAGAGAAGCGACACTCAGAGTATGGCGCAGACCTCGGTCATCGATAATCTCATATAAGGTGGTAAGGCGCGTCGGCAATTCTACATCTGGCATCGAAGATTCCAGTCTTATGGTTGATAGTCGCGTTAGTTCCAGAATAAATTGTACCGTTCTCGTTGCACACTCAAGCTTATCAGAACAATATAAGTTAACCGAGAACGTTCGATTTTCCGGCCCGGCGCGCGCACGGCAGTGGTTACATGTGTAACGGGTCGATTACATTTAAATAGAAAAAGTGCGTGTATCAATGTGTTCCCCTTATTTTCGTAATATTCGCGGTGGTTGTATTTCTTTATGGTATAGTATGGAAAAACTTTACTCAGGTTTCAGGTCTGTCGGGGCGAGAACTAGCCCGTAGCGGGCCGCTCCGACGTCAGGACAGATTAGCCACTCGCCACGTCGTAGGCCCGTTGCACTGCCAATATGATTGCGTCCTCAAATCCGGACTGCGTAGTGCAGCATCCCACTGGGATGTAACGTCTTCGTCAGACCTGTTAGTTATTTCTATTTCTTAGTAATTTCTCTTTTGCTCAAGTCCGCGCGTAGCAGATACCTTTACGCATCCGTTATAGTAAACGCAATTTCTTGCATTGCAACCGCCAGGTCAAGTGGATCTGCGCACCATGCAATGATAACGAGCTCCGTGATCGAGCTCCAGGCAATACAAATGCACTAAACGCATCAACACAATATGTACAGCCCGACAGCGGAGGCCTGCTGGAAATCGCGCAAATGGTATTTTCGCCCCCGTTTCCCAATTGCGTGAACAAAGCTACAAGAGTCTGTGTAGGTAACAAGCAAGGGTATAGCTGCCGTTGGACACAGTGGCCCCAGATACCTCGCCCTACGTTTGGAAAAAAAATTGGTGTAGTAAGCTTTCGAACAAAACGCCAGAAACACGCTTTGTATCTCAATAGTCGAGGCGGTTCATAGCCTGTGGTTATGATTGGGTCTCGTGACATGGCAGAGGAGAGGCCGAGGCGTCATCATAACCTTTATGGGGCAGAGGCTAACTCAATCGCACCAGGCAGACTCCACGCATAAAGGTACGCTTTACAAGAATGTAACAGCTCGTCACACCCGTTACGCTTTTCTACATGGTACTACTGAGATTTCGCCGCCGTAATATACAATATCTTCAAGTAAAAAGCTTTATAGACTCCTAATAGGTAGGATATGACGCGTTGTATTGCTCCATTGATTATACGGTGTACCTGCTTCCGAATGTCTGGTCCGACCTGCCAATGGTTCGTGATAGGTCCGTGGGCATATAATTTGTCGCACCGTGTCACATGAAAAATTTCGTAGAGATGCTGAATCGACTTTTTCCTGGGATAGTTTTTAAACAACGTCGCCGGAAAAATGTGAGAGAATAGCAACTACACTCACTGTAAACGAACATCCTATATGAGCCTGTTTGGGTAGAGCGCGACAACAACGAAGACGGAAGAGTACAGAAAGGGACACAGACGTCTGTGTCCTTTCTGTACTCTTCCGTCTTTCTCGTTCTCGCGCTCTACCCAAACATGCTGCCTTGCCAACTATAGCCGAACTTTCAGTACTATTTATTTTAGATGCGAAGCATCTTATAGAGTGCATCGTATTGGGGGGTGCACGTTGGGGGTGCATCGTATTGGCACGTGTGCGCTTTCTTATGCTCACACAGCACTCTTATTGTTATCAGCACACACCCCCCTTTTGGGAATTTCGTTTTCCTTTTCCGCGCAGTATGCCTCAAACTTTGCGACTACTGTCTTGTAATCGTGCTTGTGCGCTTCTTCAGCAAACAAGAAGTTGTTATACACCTCTATTGCTTCTTCGCCAGCGATGCTCAGCAAGATGTCTTTGCCTCCTCAGATCTTGGCTTGTCAGGACAGGTTGCTTTAAGGAACAGCTCAAACCGTTGTATGAAAGACTTCCAGTGTCTTCCGCCGTCTCCGGATAAGCGTAGTGGTTCCGGTGGCTTCACGTAGTCCATCTTTAAGGCACTTCGCAGCTTGTGACCTAGTGGTCATCCATACCACTTCTGACACCATGGAAAAGGAAAACAAAATTCACAAAAGGGGGGAGTGTGCTGATAACAATAAGGGTGCTGTGTGAGCATAAGAAAGCGCACACGTGCCAATACGATACAGGGGGGGGGGGGTTCAAACCCCCCCCCCCCCGAAATTTTTCAGTTTTGCTTGCGTATATATGCACGCACACATAAAAACGCACGCACGAACATACATAAAGTATGGTTGAACCCCCCCCCCCCCCGAAAAAAATTTCTGGCTACGCTACTGGGGTAAAACTCTGCTGATTATGAAGCCTGCGAGATGTGCGAAGGGGCTTAGATAGTGGCAAGGTGTTCACGTGTGTGCTGTAGATGACTTTATGAAATAAACAAAGAGTGGCTATCTTCCTGCGCAATGCCGGGGATGGTAAGGATAACGAAGCCTTCATGTTAGTCACACTGGAATAGCGATTGTAGTTACGCGCAATGAAACGTACAGCGCGGTTTTGCACGTATTCTAGTGAGTAAATGAGATAGGGCTTGATGAGGTGACCAGATGGATGATGCATATTCCAGTTCTGGGCGAAGAAATGTTTGATATGCTAGTTTAGGGTAAGGCGGGGCAAAATGAGACGCGGAGCAAAACGCGACACTTTGACTTTGCCGACCTCTATAGCTAATACAAAAAAGTACTTTTCTTTGTTTCTCTATTTCAGCGATAGCTGCTGTTATTTGTTCACTTTTTTTATGCGTAAAAATTGATGATCGCTCACAGCGTTCGTGCGGCAAAAATTACGCGGCTGGTGTCAGTGTGTTCGTGACCCGTCAAAAAGGGGCGAAATTCTGCTCGGCAATTTTCAGATCCGTGCATAAAGCTAGTCCTGCGTCAGTAGAACAACGTAAGTATTTGTTTTGTTACTTTAGACTACTAGCTACACAACACCAAAATTTTAGTTCATTTGGTGCCCGGGGACGAAGCGGAATTTTTTTTTTTAATTTGAGAATGTGAGAGGGGCAGAACGCGCCAAAAAGGCATTGTATTGCCTTAGAGAGTGTCTTATTATTTGAACCATTTACTTACACTCATTATTATATATTATATTTCTTTGTTTAGGAGGGTTCGGATGTACAGATTATCATATAGAGCTTCCTGGGAGGAAAACGACATGAAAAAGCACTGATAGCTGTTCAGGACATGACTCCCATTCGCGCTGCATCGAGGTTGTTCCGCGTTCCCAAGGATGCTCTCAAGAGGCGCATAAAAAATTGGTAGAATCTCCAAGTCAAGTCGTTCACAGATACGTCTTGGGGTTGTGTTTCAATGACATTTTTCCAATACCAAAAAAAAAAACAAGCACTAGAAAATCCGTGTCTAGCACAGTTTTAAATTCATCGCCCCACAAAGCCCGGCTGACGAAGCTAAAACCGACAAAACGGCTGAGCAGTTCTGCATCGAAACGGCAAAAAGATGCGAAGAAGATGCGTCAGATTATATCTAGAGTCCAATCGTTGAATAATCCAATGAAGTGCAAGCGTTCAACAAAAGACAATATTAGCACAAAGAAAGACTGGTGGTGTTTGATCTGCAAGGAGTTTCGGAGCAACACAGGACCAGGTTCTGTCTGGATTCAATGCGTGGAGTGCAAGGACTGGGCTCATGACGACTGCGTGAGGGCCCACGGAGTGAATTTCAAGTGCTTCTACTCAAAAACTGAAGGGATGAATTTTTTTCACACTGTCTCGTTTTGCCCCACGCACCGTCCCGTTTAGCCCCGCAGGTTGGGGCAAAATGAGACATCTGGAGCATTTCTTATTTATTAAATGCGAAGCATTTTTTTGCGTACTGTAAGCACTTTTGCGTTTCTATCTACGTATCTATCTAACTATCTAGCCGCCCACGTCTGGGTGCTCCCGTGATCGCTTCCTTAACTTGGGGTATACCAAAATTTGTATGGGAGGGTAAGAGGTACTCACGAATATGTCTAGCTACTCATGACATGAATAACGTGAAAATTCTGTCGTATAGGGTAAGGTGGGGAAAAATGAGACAAAAATTTGACAATAGTGAATATTTATTTTTATTTCACTCTTTACCCTTAAACGACAGTGCAGAAACTTTCCTTTGGGTACAAGGTATGTGCTACATAAATATGACCATGTTGCCGCTGTTCAAAAGTTTATTTTAAAAAGAAATAAAAAACGCACCAGATGTCTCATTTTGTCCCCAACCTGCGGGGACAAAACGAGACAGTGTGAAAAAAATTTAACCCTTCAGTTTTTGCAGTAGAAGCACTTGAAATTAAACTCCGAGCGCCTTCACGCAGCCTTCATGACCCCAGTCCTTGCACTCCACGCATTGAATCCAGACAGAATCCGGTGCTGTTTTGCTCCAAAACTCCTTGCAGATCAAACACCACCAGTCTTTCTTTGTGCTATTGTTGTATTTTGTTGAAAGCTTGCACTTCATTGGATTATTCAACGATTGGACGCTAGATATAATCTGATGCATCTTCTTCGCCTCCTTTTGCCGTTTTGGTGCAGAACTGCACGGGCGTTTCGTGGCTTTCAGCTTCGTCAGCCGGGCTTCGTGAGGCGATGAATTTAAAACTGTGCTAGACTCGCATTTTCTAGCAGAAATTTGGTATTGAAGGAAAACTCGATGGCGAGACGTGTTTGTGAACGGCTTGACTTGGAGATTCTTCCAATTTTGCGTTCGCCTCTTGAGAGCATCCTTGGGAACGCGGAAAAATCTCGATGCAGCACGAATGGAGTGGGTGTCCTGAACAGAAGTCAGTGCTTTTTCACGGCGTTTTCCTCCCAGGAAGCTTTATATGATATTCTCTTGTGCGTCCGAACCTTCCTAAACAATAAAATATAATATATAATGAGTGTAAGTAAATGGTTCACTTAATGAGACTCTCTAAGGCAATTCAATGCCTTTTTGTCGCGTTTTGCCCCCCCTTACATGCCCAAAATAAAAAAAAATTTCCGCTTTGGCCCCGCGCACCAAGTGAACTGAAATTTCGGTGGTATGTAGCTAGTAGTATATAGTAACAATATAAATACTTATGTTGTTGTACTGACCCCAGAGTAGCTTCATGCACGGATCCGAAAATTTGGCCGAGAAGAATTTCGCCCCTTTTTGACGGGTCACGAACACACTGACACCGGCCGCGTAATTTTTCCCACGCGAACGCTGTGAGCAATCATCAACTTTTACACATAAAAAGGTGGACAACTACCAGCACCTCTCGCTGAAATATAGAAACAAAGAAAAGTGCTTTCTGTATTAGCTATAGAGGTCGGCAAAGCCAAAATGTCGCGTTTCGCCCCGTGTCTCATTTTTGCCCCGCCTTACCCTACGTCGTCAAACAATTTCCTGCAGACACGTGTGGCGCATACCCGTATACCACGGGCCGCGGTATGCGGGTATGCGCCACAGGTGTTTGACAATTGTCTACCCAGGGACGGTGAGGACAGACATTAGCAATTTAAAAGCGAGAGCGTTAAGAAAGACTGACGTCGGCAGCGCTGACCCGATGAACGCAAATAATAAATATCAGGGTCCCAGCAGGAATCGAACCCAAGCAATCTGCGTGGCAATCAAGTATTCTACCACACAGCCACGCCAGGTCTCGGAACTGCTTTGGAAAAAGATCCTATGCAGGTTTAATGTTGGTGAAACGTCAATTGTCATTCCAGGTTTAGAAGCACAGATATTTGGGCGAGTTTGTACTGATCCATGACGGTATTTTTGAGCGCGAAAACGGACAAGATACACGAGATACACGTCCTGTTCAGTCCTTCTCGTGTATCTTGTCTGTTTTCAAGCTCAAAAATACCGTCATGTCGTTCCAGTGCTGGCTATCTCATTTTATAAACATTACATGTGTACTCCTGTGAGGCAGGCGTCATGTCGGGTTGACGTCAATTGTATACTTAAGCGCCATCCACTGTAGTTGGTCCGCGAAGCACTATCCAAGGCTACCATGCTTGCAAGCACAAGCGCTACATATCAGATTACCGCTTCTGGTGTAGGTAATACCCATGTTTCTGTTGGCATCGTTAGGCAACTGTAAACAACTGGTTATATGAAACAGATACGACTGTTCAACATATGTCTGTGGGTACAACTTTTGTATATATCTTTAACGTCATTTCGTAACGTTTTGCTCAATAAGAAATTTACAACCCAGTCACCTTGCCCCCGCATGCTTCGCATAACATCGATTCCCAAGGTACGTGGGATCTGCCGAATTTTTTTTTAAATAAACTTTACAACGGCGGAAACATGGTCATATTTATGTAGCACATACCTTGTACCCAAAGGAAAGTTTCTGCATTGATGTTTAATGGTAGCGAGTGAAATAAAAATAAATATTCACTATTTTCACATTTTTGTCGCATTTTGCCCCGCCTTACCCTACGTGTAATGGATGGAGCCATATGAAGATTACGTTTCAGGTATCCGAGTGTGCTTGATGCTGTGGCAGTAATTTTTTCAATGTGTGTTGACCAGGATAGATTCGAAGTGAAGTTAATGCCAAGGCACTTGTAGTGGTCCGTTGCCAATAAAATTTTATTGTTAAGAGTATATGTGTAGGTCGAGTTTGACTGCTTTCGGCTGAACGTCATTTGCATTTTTCGGTGTTAACCGTCATCTGCCACTTTGAGCACCAGATAGTGATCAAGTCGAGATCCTGTTGTAGTGCCAGATGATCTGCGGGAGTAATCATTTTGCGGCATATGATGCAATCATCGGCGAACAATCGGATGTTTGATGTGATGTGAGATGAAAGGTCATTAATGTAGATGAGAAATAAGAAAGGACCCAGGACGCTGCCCTGGGGAACTCCAAAAGTAACGTCAGATGATGGAATATGAGGTGTTACTGACCCATGTAAACTGCTTGCGTGACGACAGAAAGTTTCGGAGCCAAGATATAGTTAGAGAATCAAGATTTAGGGAAGACAGTTCAGTAATTAAACGACAATGTGCGACATGATCAAATGCTTTAGAAAAATCGACATAAATGCAGTCTGTCTGTGCGTTATTATGCATATTAGAATGAAGATCGTGCGTGAATTCTAGTAGCTGGGTTTCACACAACAAACCCTTCCTAAAGCCCTGCTGCTGGGGAAAAAATAATGGTTATTTTCTAAATGATGGGCAATATTAGATGCTATCATATGTTCAAGTATTTTGCAAGGAATGCTGGTGAGGAATATGGGGCGATAGCTGTTTACATCACTTTTATTTCCAGATTTGAAGATTGCTATTACCTTGCCAATTTTCCAGTCATGTGGAAGTGTACCAGTGGATAATGATTGATTGAAGATGTGTTAAAGGATTAAACTGCAAGGAATAATGGTCAGTTTGAGTATCTTAGTGTTGATACCATCAATACCAGAGCTTGTGGAAACCTTAAGTTTCTTTATTACGGATGCGATACCTTCGACTGTTAATTCAATGCGGTTCATGTACATATAAGTGACGTCGGTAACACTAGGAATATTTGGGCATTCTTTTGTGAATACTGATGTAAAACATTTGTTAAAGACTTCGGCACATTTTCCTTCTTCTATCAAATTACCATTTCCTTCTTGGAGTGCTATGTTATTCGGAAAGGAAGCCGGGGAAATCGCATGCCAAAATTTTTGGGGATTGGTAGTCATCAGGGACTGTAAGTCATGTGAAAAAAACTTGTTCTTAGCTTTGCGAACGGCGCGACAGTAAGCAGTTTCACAGGATTTTTGTTTTGTCCAATGTGCAGGAGTGTTCAGTCGCTTAGCTGTTTTGAAAAGGCGTTTCTTTTTATTTTGCAGAGTTCGCAATGATTTGTGATACCACGGCTTTGACACGTTAAATCTGAATGAAATTAATGGTATATGAGCATGCATTAGTGCCAGTAACTTGTGTTTGAAGGTTGTCCAAATTTCGTCAAGGGTACGGGAGGCAAAAGTGGAAAGGAATTTATCACTGAACGCTTGGAGACCCGAGTTAATGGCAGTACTATCGGCTTTCTTATGATTGAAGATGCGCTTAGGAGTAACGGCTCGTGAGTTTGAGGGAATAATAATAGTTAGGTTCAAGATTTTGTGGTCACTTATACCATCAATGATAGAAACGGCACTATTAACCTGGGGATTTGAAGTCAAAATGAGATCGAGGGTGTTAGTTCCTCGGGTAGGTTGTCCTATATACAGGTTATTGTCCTATAGACAGTATATTGTCCTATACAGTAATGATGTACTGAAAGAAGTACTTCATTAACCGAGTGCAACGACGTAGTGGAAATGTCGGTCAATTTCTCCGTGCGTTTGAAACTTTGCTTAGCGATCGATAACCACCTTTGAATTATTATTGCGATAGCAATTATATGGACACTCGCGGCTGGTTTTCGCCGTCGGCGTCGGCGTCCGCGTCGGCGTCCGCGTCGGCGTCAGCGTCATTTGCCGTATATGTATATATATATATATATATATATATATAACCGGGCCCGCCCGTTGTTCGTGAGCGTGAGAAGACGCGAGGGGGGGGGGGGGGGGGGGGTCCCTCGAGCGACCTTCGATTTTACGAGCGGGGGGCGCGCGCGTTATCTCCCCTTCTCGGCGGCCGACAGCGGGCGGGGGGGGGGGGGGGCGACGTTCGATTTTACGAGCGCGGGCGCGGGCGCGCGCTTTATCTCCCCTTCTCATCTCCCCTTCTCGGCGGCCTGGCCGGCGTACCCTTCTACGTGCTGCGCTTTCAACGCGAAGAGAATTCTCTTAAACAAGCGTTTTCTAGAGTTGCGTGAGATCGGATCCAAAAAGAGTTAGCTGCCAGCCTCACTTCGTATAACATTACAATTTTTTGCTATCGCATTCATTGCTTCACCCTTGCGGTGAAACTGTGACTTTTTTTTGTTATATTGGTTTGGTTCAATTTGTAAGTTCGTAAAATCGAGAAAGGGTTTTATCGGTCCTTCGAAATCTAAACTTTTGACCTAGTTGTACGCAAAAGCTACCTCGGCGTTTTATTTGCGGCTAACACACGCCTGCTAGTGCTAAAAGTCCGTGAAGGTGGGCCGGACATGGGGCCTAGCATGTCCGGGAGATGTAGGCCGGGTAGACGGTCACATCACGCTATATGATAAGCTGCCAATATGCAATATGCAGAGCGAGGAGAACGAACACGGTCGCTGTGGAGCAGGCCAAGCAAGAAGGTTGCCAGCCGACGATCAGTGCCATATGTCGTATGAAACATAAAATAACGGAAGCAACCACCTGAATACCCAATGGAAGGATTTGCAGGGACGAGAAGCCACCACCGCCCCTTCCGTGATCAGGTCCGTGAGAGCGCCACCGACAGTTGAGTCGAACTGTTTCGTGTATTGGCGCGATGTGCAGCCTAGTCAAAATAAACCGATGGTCAAGAAAACAACGTTAGAAAGTACAATTGAGGAAAAACCTGTCTGTGTCAGAATTAAGAAGAAATCACCACAGTTACTAGAGATCTGTCTACTCTGTGCCGTCCTCGTTGTCATAGCAGTAGGCGTCACGCAGGTCACGTGACAAGAGAGGGGAGTGAATAAATAAAATACAATTTCCTTGGCTAGGCGATGTTTGAAACTGGGCGCCGGCAATCGAAAGGCAAGTGCAATAACCACTGTGGTATGCACCCCACGCTTCCAGAACATGAATTTATGAGAAGCGTATTAAAGCTTTGTATCGACGACGGTAATACAATTGGAAAAAATCACCGCCCAAGCACTCCGTACAGATGGTCAACCAGTGAAACTGAAACGCGCGGCCCCGGTGCTAAGCAGTGAGTTGACGCTGTATTTCTTAAATATTGGTATGGTTTGAACGGTGAAATACGTCGGTCTCCGAGGATGATGAGGATGACGTCGAAGAGCTTGTAGACGTATATCGCACAAACCACAGGATCACTGTTCCAAAGTTCGACGCGTTCGAAGAACGCCATCTCCTACACGCACCGGCGTTGCGTGACGTCGCCGTATACCCTGATGTGTCCGAGCAGCTCAATTGAGCGCTCCCAGTTAACTTCGGAGGCCGACAAAGTTAGGAATGCTGTTGCCTTGCCGAGTAGCCTTGTCGTTGCGAACACCTCCTTCTTGCATTCCTGCCATTAATGGACCTTGTTTGGGATTCCACGCATCAACGCTATGTCTCGGTCAAGCGCATCTCTCACGACGTCGCCGCTCTCTAGTGATTGACGAGTGATGGTGCTCGTAACATCGTTGGTACGGAATGTGACGCTCTTTTCGGCGACGTTGAACCGGATCTCCTTCATGTCCATGTACAAGATGTGAGCCGGTTCCACACCTCGACGGTCCGAGTACCGCATCTCACTGGTGGCTTTGGAGAACGGAGGGGCGTGTGATTGTGATTTTCCGCGGATGGCCGAAGTATATCTGCGGAAACGACAACTCCTCCGCGTGTTCGTCGTAGAGTAGGGGCACAGGAATCAACCCTTCTCCGGGAGCGATGGCTAGGTAATGCGTGCCGTCGACGAGAAGCATTGAGTCCACGGCTGCGTCGTCGAACACCGCCGTGTGGCTCACTGCGCATGGCACACGCTCACTGAACGGGATCATCGGGATCCGTAACTTCGGCGATGGATTCGATCTCGGCTTCGTTAATCGGTTCGTCTTCAAGGACGGCGTCTAACGTGCGGGGTCCACTCGTATCTCGTGCTGTCGATACAAAGGGGTGTCGATGAGGTACAGTAGCCAGGCTTTGATGTCGCATTTCTTGACGAGGCCCCGCTTGTATGTAGGCTTCGCGAGGAGATGGCGCTTGGTATGCACCTCGATTGTTACGTAGTCGGGGATATTACGCGGCAGACTCTTCAGGGTTCTTTGCGTGTTGATTGAAACGTTCACAACTTGTCCATCGCCTGTACATTGTCCGTTGCCGTGTGTTAACCACCGAATGCACATGAACGGCAGACGCGGGGTCGTTGACGCTGAGCCTGGGCAAATGTAATGGCATCGGTGGTTAAACGTAGCCCTTAACGATGCTTAAATTTGGCAGAATGCCTTTGATTAGCGATTCCTTGCATGTCCCACAGACCCGAAACTGACCGCCGTCGGGAGCAGCTGGGAACCACCGCATCAGTACCTCCATGGCATTGTTCCGTTATCGTTGAGACCGGATCCCGTCGAGCGTAGCCAAATTGTTGTGGAACCACAGGCGGTCGCAGAAGTCAGAGCGCCAGCCGCAGCCGTAGTGCCACTGGAGAAACTACCGCCGAAAGTGGGCTTTGGCCCTGGCGAAAGCATTCGTGCCATAGCCACGTTGTCGCTGCTCTGCCCGCACCGCCACCTCCAAGCATCCGCCCACCATAGTGGGCATGCTTGGGTACGACGGAGAGAACGACGTCACTCACGGCGCAGCCAATAGAGAAGTTTCTGTCAAGATTGGACGTACGGATTTTCGTTTCACCTAGCCGTATACAGCTTCGGTGTAAAACAGAACACATGATATTTTTATTTTATTTTTATTTTGTTCGCAGTATACTCTCAACCCCAAGGGGGGGTTTTTACAGGGGTGGGTACACTTATAATCAAGGGACAAGCAAAGATACAGAAATTTTACAGCGTGAATTTAGGTACAATTTATACATAGGGTGACTTCACATACATTAGCAGCTAATAACATACCTGCTAAGCATAGAAAATATACATAGGTTACACACATATTTACTTAGGTTACAGCATCATAGGTTACATAATAGGTTACAGACATAGGTTACAGCATAAAGCAAGTGGGAAATTATTTGTTTAGAAATCAATCTGACAATGCAAAGCATCTAGCCCCCCATGCACCATCAGATCGGTGTTGTATGGACAGCTCGGTAAGTTCTAAAAATTTGTGTACTACCGTTTGCAACAGAGTTGAGGCGACCAGCGCATTGCACTCACGCACCGATAACGGAAAAAAGGAATAAGAAGAAGTGTTCTTGCTGCAAAACAATTCATCATGGAATCTTCATTTAAATATTCACTCACAAAGGCATAAACCCTAGCGATACTCTCGGTACAAAGTACCGGGCAAGCGATTCGCAATTTCCTTGGACACTTTCGTGGCAAGGCACCTGGGCGTGTAAACGGGTCGTGTAGATGACAGGGGCAGCGCACTTGGCAGGATTCGGCTGCGCCGGCGGAAAATTGCGTGACGCAAAGCACTCGTTGAAACGGCATTGCCTGAGCCGGAGTGGCACGTTATCTCGCATTCACTAGTCAAGTGTAGGCGCGCGTATCTTCATCTAGCGGCGCATTTATGAGAGCGCGCGATCTCACTAACCAATCACATACACTTGCATGCTTACAGCTTCGCTGTGCGACGATTTTCACGACGTGAAACTGACTGATCATTATATCAAGTTATTTCAAGAGGAAATTTCTTTAACTCGAGTTTAGTGCCTAGTTAGGATCGTTAATTCGGTTTCATGACAACATTGAGCTCCATAGGTACCTGCCGAGGAATAGAAATATATTCGTTAAATAAAAAACTTCGTTAAAGCGGGTTTCGCTAGATAGAGTTTTCCCTGTATCATGTTTGAATATGATAGTAAGAAATCTTGCTAGACCCTCATTAGCTGTCAATATCTACACCCTGTTTCGTTGTACGTGGCAAACCTGGCGGGACTTTCATACGCACAGAAAATAGGAGTCATTTGCTTGGTGAATAGAAGAGAAATAATGAAGTGTGAGTAGTGTTATCACCGACAGAGGCATAATAGCTGAATACTCATTTTCTCGCAATTTTCGTGCGTTATACGAAGCTCGTAGTCAGTTTTTCTGCTAGATGAATTGAACGAGGCATGCATGTTGATTTCATTTCAGTGAAGTAGGAAGCACGCTGTCGATAAAGGGCGATGAATGTTTAAATTGAACAAATGTGGAGAATTTGAAGCGCTTAGAAGTGCAGGAGGTTTGCGAAATGACAAGAAAGAAATCAGTGGGTCACAGTATTTATATTGCAAAGGAATCTGCGGCATTATGGGAGGACTGCTTGCACACATAAGGGCCTAAGGCATAATGGTGGACCTTGACAGAAAGGCTTGCTCTTGCATAAGCGAGAATATATGTAAGCACGAAATGACTACCGGCAGGGGAGATTAGTTGGATATACAGACATAATCTTAAGTTAAGAGCGTTATTTATGCGAGCCAGTTGGCACTTGTCCATTGTGAAAAACAGCGCGACGTAATCACAGACAAGGAAGTACACAGAATCAGCGCTGACTGCCAACTGAATTGTTTATTGAACACACGCGCAAATATACAAAGAACAGATAAATGAGCGCAGCACCCGTGTCTCGTCGAAACGACGTTGGCAGCCACACTTCGCACAGTGGATGGCCAAGTTACTACCATTTCTCATACAACAACTTGACAACTTGGCGCTCATACAACAACTTGACAGCACGTGAACTGTATGAGGCATGCGTGATTAAGTGTAAAGATGACGCTTGTGTTAGCGCGCCCTCGATAAATATTACAGACAAGGAGTGTTGCTATCTCCGAAACTAATCATCATGACAAAGCATTATAGTGCAGTTGGACGCAGGCGCGGCTAGAAGCATTGATGTGTTCCCTCTTCCCCGATTTATCTGTTCTTTGTATATTTGCACGTGTGTTCAATAAACAACTCAGTTGGCAGTCAGCGCTGGTCCTGTGTACTTCCTTGTCTGTGTCTACGTCGCGCTGTCTTTCACAATGAATAATCTTAAGATTGCATTCAGTCTAATTCGACATTAATTCAGTCTCGTTTACCCAATCCGCTTCGCCGCACATTCCGTCTCGTTGGAGATGCCATCTCGCTGGAATTCCAGTCTCCATTAAGCATTCACTATTGTTGAGAATTCCGTTACGGTTGGGCATTCAGTTTTGTTAGGCATTATTTCTCGTTGACCATTTCGTCCATTGAGGACACATTCGCTTCGGCGACCAAGGAGTTTAAAGCAAAAATTCCTTCATCCGGTGATGACTAACGCTTCGGTAGTCCCTTAAAAGCTTAACTACGTACATCTAGGCAGTCCACTAATTTTTTTTTTAAAAAAAGAAAGAAAAATAGTCCTTCACTCTTTTGAGTTGTTTTTCGTTTGTGGTGTTCTCAACACTCCTGATTATTCGAGAAATATTCGAAAAAGATTCGGTAATTCGAATGTGCGCTATTCGATTCGTGTACCGAATCGAATACAACGCTATTGGATTTGCTTTTCGAACTTTTCGAAGTGTTCGCACACCCCTCGTAATATGTCATCTTGAAGATTAGGCGCTACTTGGCATTCCCTCATTCGCCCACACATTCACACACGCACGTACTCACGACCACACCCGGCAAACAGCGATGTGTATGAGCAGGGTGTGCCAAGCTGCGCCTAATTTTTGGGATGAATACCATTTCCAGCGACGCAAATCACACGCTCGCCCGCCCCGCTCTAGGCTCGCACAGTGTGGCCATTTCTTGGCTACTGCATTGCTCCCCTGCTTTTTTGATTGGCCGAAGTATCCAATGTACAGTCGGTCAAGTCTTTAACTATCCCGCGCAGCGGCGACTTTTCTGTGTGTCAGCGCCCCGTGATGGAACGAGGTGCCGAAAAATTGTTTCGTGGGCATGTGGTATGTGGGCATGCACTTACCCTCACCATTTTTGTAACTTAATTTAGTCATACGGCGAAGATACACAGAAAAGATCGCCGCTCGCGAAAGATAGCTATAGATTTGGGCGACTGTACGCTTCCACCGGCTGCAACGATATAACTTAAAATTGTACTGACTTGACAATTTTCGGTTCTCGTCGTCTTGCTGCGAATAAAAGCCAAGCCCTCAAGAGCCTAGAAAATGTACTGCTAAGCGCGAGTTCACCCCGAAAGAGTATTTACAGTATTGCCGCGCCCGTTTCTTGCTTTATATTTTTCACCCACAAAAGCTGTTAGCAACGCTCGGCGCAGATCGCGTAGCAATGTTCGGGAGGCTTCGCGATTGTCTGAGATTATTTTGTAAAGGTTACGCGCAGGACGCCAAGTGGTCAAGTTTACTTGAGATCTCTGAAGCGCCAGCGGTAACGCTAGAACCTTCGATGCTAATATATAAATGCCGACGTGCCTTACCGCAAATGAGATTACTCTATGGTTGACGGCTATTCACGCCGCTTTCAGTGTACAGCGCGTATTGCTTGTGCCAGAGTCATTCCGTATTTCTTATGGTCATGAAACTTCGCCGTCACGCTATGGCGAGCTTCATATTCTGCTCGAAAATGCCGCAACGCGGCGCCGCTGCGCCACAGAGGCGATCGTCGGCGCCGTCCGTGTATTAAAATGATCGCACAGTGCGAGACAAGCTACCGGGATATGATGTGTTTAAGTTAGCGGAAACGTTGTCTCAGGACGAGGATGCCTAACACGTTTTGCGTGCCGGGGTGCCGTTCCGGCTACAAGGGAACCAAAAGCATGTCGTTGTTCTCTTTACCATTAGACAAGCAGCAGCGCGAGAAATGGAAGCGGGTCATACCGCCGCAGGAAAGTGGCGATTTAAACTTTCAGTCGAAGTAATACCTGTGTGCGCGAACCATTTCGACGCCTTAAACATTGTCACTGCGTATGATTTTAACATCAACGGCTAATCTGGTTCCCTGAAACGCGAAAAACCAACGCTGAAGGCTGACACCGTTTGAAGGATTTTTGAAGGAATTCCTTACATATCATATATGCTGGTGATACCAGTATATTATTTTCACGGCATGATATTGACGAGCTTATCAGAAGATGTACCAAAACAATGAAAACGCTAGAAAGATAGTCAGCAGCAAACGCTATGCGTATTAACGATAACAATACAAAAGCTGTTATATTTCGGGCTAAGAACAAAATAATTCCATTTCACCAAGTTATAACACTGAGTACTCGCACAATTGAGATTGTTGAACATTTTAAATGTGATGGCACAATTTTTTCCCATAACATGATTTGGGATTACCATGTGGGATATATCTTGCAAAAACTAGCTCTGGTGACAGAGGTGTATTAGGTCGGATTAGGTATTTGCTGCGAAAAAATTAAGCTTTTTGCTATATCATTGACTTTTTAACTCTCGTTAAAACTATTGTCAATTGGTATGGGGTACAACGACGGCTACTTAATGTTGATAAAATATATATGCTTCAGAAAAAAATGCATTAGGCATATATTTAATACTCATTTTCTGGCACCCACCATACCCCTATTTTGTAGTTCAGGAAAGATTAAGTTACACCAGTTGTACAATTATACATTAAATACATTAAGCCGAAAATTCAGATCGGAAACTCTTAAGCACATAAAAAATCTACGCAGTCTAGCCAACCTACGTGCCAGGAATCTAAATTACCCCACCCGTCATGGAGAAAAGTGGGAGGTCTATTTACCACTGTTAAACTCAGGCAAACGGCGCTTATCCTACACTCTGCCACCTCTTCTGAATCACTGTGACCTGAAAGCTTTTGATATATTCCACTGCTCATATCATAATATCCATGAATTATTTGCAGAGATATATAATACTTGATCTTCAAGTCATTAGCAGATTAAGTTACACGATTTTCTTTCAGTGCCAAAACAAACTCTTGGGTATCTATTTGCTTATTTCAATTGTATGCAGGCACTTCTAGGACGGTAATCTATATAGTGCATAATGTTGTAAAGTATAAAATGTATTTTTGTGTGCAGTGTATTATGTGCTATATATTTGTTTCTAGATGGCAATCGCGTTTTCATGTTTGTGTTTTGTACACAGTGCAATAATTTCCTTTTCAATCTGCGATACACATATGTATGAAAAATCACAATTTCAATGAGTACGCCCTGTTGTAGCGCACTGCCCGTGAAATGTCATATAGCCATGCTTACCGCGGTGCTGCTACCGCTCCAACTTTTTATTTTATTTCTGTGCTTTTTTCATGGGGCTGTGAACTAGTCAAGCTGTTTTAAACACAGCCTTTTTTTTCACAGTCCTTTCTTTCTCTATGACAGAGTGGAACATAAACTTGATTTGATGTGACTTGATTAGTGTCGGTTCCTTCCTACCGTAACCCTGACGTCACAACACGGTACGAGCAGCTGTTCACATGCTCTCGCAAGACATCGTGACGTTTCCCCTGCCGCTCCGCACCGTAGCTCCGTTGGTGATGCAAAAGCGGCCATTTTGGAAGTTATGGTGTCTGACATCACCACAAGTAGCCACACTGCTGCGTGAAGTCGCCAGAACTATTTCTACAGCCTGACGTCAAGCTAGTGTCGATTTCGGTATGTGCGTCATGGGAAAATTGGCTTTCATATCAAAATGAAATATCAGAAATCGCTGAGCTTCACACTTGCTCAGAGCCGTCTCTGTATACAGGAGATTCGTATGGCAGAGCAAACTCGCCTCCTAAATAACGGTGTCAGTACCCCTTTAAGTCGAAGCACACATTTGCACCCCTGACTATGGTCCATGGCGTGTACGTCTGTTACCGGCTCCGTAACTTGGGCTTGCTGTGTAAAAGGCCGGCCTTTGATTAGCGGCGCTAAGTAAGGCGAAGTCTCCGCTGGAGGATGCTTTGTCGTCTCGTAACAGTCACTGCAAGCTGGCTCGACACGTTCGACAGAGACGAACTCCTGGCGGTAGCACCTGCCTGTGATCGTGTTCTTGATTCCACAGAGTCTGATACCGACTCTGGTTTAAGAGTTTCGTTGAAGAATCGCAATGAGGAAATCGCAAGCGTGCCCAATGTATTCTTTAATTCCAACAAATCGAAACGCACAGCATGAGCTCAGCATGACACCTTAGTTCCGGCAGCAGAAATTGTTGATGTATGACGCTGCAGTCGGCGTGAAAACCAACTTCGCAAACAAATTAAAGTATCAAACGCTTCCGTTTTGATGCTTTCATGTGTGCAACAGAAGTCGTCAAGAGTCGTAGCAAGCAAACGGCCGATAAGAACAACATGCGTACATTAGGGTGCAGGGCCCCTTAGAGTTGAGTTGGGAAGTGTCTTGATGTGACATTGATCACATTTACCACTACCTCACCTAAAAAGTGGGTGTTTTCCCTGCGAATAGCATCGGTTTGCAAATTTCTCAACAGAGAGCTTTAGGACTGGCTACCCAAGAGACTGGGTCCCCAAGCTGCGTTGTGGCCCGCGCTGCGTCTCGTCTCGCTGGCGAACCAAGACGCCTAAGGAACCCACGCTAGTTTTCGATTTTTCGGTCTTGGGACTACGCGAACGCAAGATCCCAGGACTCGCTTGGGTTCTGCGCATTCGCTCTGGAGCCTTCCGAATTTCTTGGGACCTCAAGCTCCTTGGGCCCCTATTGTGCCTCACAACTGACGGCGTTGCTGTTAAATTTTTCGCCGCGAGCGCCGGCTATCAAGGGAACGTTAAACTAAGTAGTACATGCAACACCAAGCAGGCCACTCGCCGGGGGTCTTAACCTTGGTGTCTGATATCGGAATAGCAGAACCGAATTGTCAGAAGCTATCGGTAGGCACTGTACACTGCTGATAAGGCCAGTGTAAATCCTTGGTTCATCTGCAGTGGCCATCCTATTACGAGGAACGCCGTAGTCTCAGGACGTTTGCCACAATCTTATCGAATACGTTGCTTTTTTTTATCTGCGCATACAGTGTCCTCGCACATAAGTGTTTCGAGATAGTCGGAAGGCACAAAATGGTCGATAATATGCCGGAAGCACTTACCAAAAGCAGACATCACTGGTATATATCGCTTATACTTTAAGGGCCACAAGCATAAAGAAAAGGGCAGCGCGGTGGAGCTCTTCACGGAATTTCGCATAGCAAAAATGGTACTTTATCTCACATGCATATGGACGTAGGGTCGGGAGAAAGCAATAAGTTTAAATTTTTGTCATACGTCAGTGGGAGCGCTCAAAGAAGACATGTAGGGGCGGACTTGCGACCTCCATATTTGCGGTACCGATGTTTCTTTATTAAACAGCAGTGAGCCTAGCTACTCGTACCAGCCACATACACTTTCTTGATTAAAACATTTCTCCTTAAAATATTAAAGCTGCGAGTTACGGAACTTTTTCGGCGTAGAGCCGTTCTTTGGGCACGTTGGCTGTATATGTCAAAGGCTGACAACGTGGTCACAAAGGTCGAAGAGTCGACAACGCAATCTAGCGAACTTACACGTTACCGCTCCCTTAGTCGACAAACACCATGAACTAACTGCTCAGAGTGGCTTCAGTCGATCTTCTCAACCACCAATAAACATAGGCCTTGGAACGACAGCAAATTAAGGTAGTTGGTAAGTATTCATGACGGGTGGGCGTGTAACCATCGACACAGGAGAAGAGAACGAGGCACCACAAACGCAGACTGTGAACTTCAACGCGCACAGTGGCAGAATACAAGGTATAGACACACACTCACCTTCGCATGGACACGTATGGAGTGCCACCTATGAATTTGGCAAACGGGCACGATTGACGGGGAGATAACTGCATTGGCTTTTGATTTCTAATTTACGCAGGTTGATTGATGGCTTCCTCATGCATGAGCTTTGGTTATTATTGATATGCCAAGCCTCTGCTATTAGACGCCTTTCTTTGTTCTTATATCGTTATGAAATGGCTCATTCATCAAGTTTCTGCGCGCATTTACAATCTGAGCGGTAACGGGGATGATTAGGCGGTGACCCTCCGGTTGACGACCTTTCACACTACATTAGTCTCTTTAACAAACGGCCCGTCAGCCCTACTTAGAAACGACGGCAGCTGAAAAGAACCTTGCATGGCAGTCTGTTGATTTATTGATGTGCTTTACAACACAAATGTGTCTACTTTTTTTATCCTTGTCCTGCTCATTCCTTCTTCACAGCGGCGCATGTATTACCAGGCTTATTGGCAGCCGTACACACAACCGTTAACACCGTAGAAGTACTTACTAACTTTAGCTTCTGTGATCTAGAATGAATGTAAGGTATAGCTACGACCATCTTCTTGTTGATGCTTTTTTCAACTATGTTCAAATTTGACAAAGTAATGGCTTTTTTAAGCCACTCATTTTTTTTTTACCGGAATCAATAGCAATGGAAATTTGGATAATCACAATGCAACACTTACACAAACGCTGTGTTTATCAGCCTTCGGTAACACTGAACGATGGATATATATCTCAAAATAGCATGCAAGACGTGTCATGGAAGTCATATAAGGGTGCTTCTCGCGAGCAGTGTGCGGGCTGGTTCTTTGCATATATTCGTGTTTTTATTGCGAAAGCAATTATATCAACACTCGGCGGATTTTTGCCCTTACCGTCATGTCCCGTATAAATATATATATATATATATATATATATATATATATATATATATATATATATATATATATATATATATATATATATATATATATATATATATATATATATATATATATATATATATATATATATATATATATATATATATATATATATATATATATATATATATATATATATATATATATATATATATATATATATATATATATATATATATATATATATATATATATATACCATCTGCGATCCCTCGCTCCGCTGGCGTAATAACGACGAGCTATTTATTTATACCATTTACCGCCAGCGGTAGGCAGATCTGAGGAGCTTGAGCGTGTTCTCTATTACGCTAAGCTCCTACATTTTCTTTCAGTTTGAAAACTGCTTTGGGACGCGCACAAAAAAGTGGCCCCTTTCTGTACCCACTCGCGATGTGGAAAGATATTAAAAGAACGCCGGGCATGCCCTGCGTCAGACGCCACCGCGTGGCAGAAATATACCAGAAGTGTTGCGGGTCACAAACACAAGGTGATGATTATGTTTACAAGTCATTGCACTGAATGTACGCATATACAACAACGCTTTAAACAGTACCCAGAGCGTAGAACGCGGAAAATTTCAAATTAATGCATTTGTTGGAATTCTTGCGGCGTATTTTGGAAAACTTCTGCTCACTTAGGCTAATAGCCGTATGTTTCCAAGTGGCCTATATAACATAAAGTGCGTGTGTTCTAGATCAAATATTTGAATTTAACAAAATGTTAGTGTGCTTTGTTTCTTGCTCAATTACCGACTAGAAAAACGTAGTGTTTTCTTTCACGCTTTTCAGTGTTGAAGAACTTCCACAAAAATATTATGAGCTAAATAAAATGTGCTGTTAGCAATCAATAATCTATATTTTCCATCCGAATGGCAGCAGTCTAATGAGTTTCATAGACGCGCTTACCTAGACAATGGAGTTCTCGATACCGTATAATTACGAAGGAATACACAAGGGAAGACACTTTTTCCGAGATTAAGGGTCAAATCACGAAATCATTCACACAACCTGCGTAATGCGGTGAACATTTTGCAGGAACATTGGATAATCGGCACCTCCTTTTTGTAAAAGATTCCTGTGGGCAATATAGCAAAGCTTCGCCAAGCCAGTGCTCATTCTTTTGTCGTAAAATTTACTGCGATCTACTTCATCTGCTTTTCGTAGGAGTGAGCTATTTTTTCCAGCTGCACACAGGAAACGCGACAGAAATGCTGTAGATACAAAGTCATTCTTACTCTTTTCAATAGTCCCTAATTTTAGAAGGCGTATTTTTTTCTCTTCATGCTTTCTGTTTCATTTTCTATGCTTATCCTGGTTCATTAATTGATTCTAATTCGTCAATTAGTCATTGAGTCTCTTGAATCTCTAATGAAAAGTTCGGTAGGTCATTCCAGTAATGCCACATATATCCGCAAGGTTCTTACACAAAAATATATGACAAATATATGGAGTCTATATGTTTTGCGTAAGAAAACAGGATATTAATGTGAACTAACAGACAATAATGCCAAGGAAAGTATAGGGGATGTTATTGTAATATAAATGTCAAGAAAGTAGCCATGACGGCGAGTGTGGAACACTCTTTCTGCCACGCCAACAGGCACAAAAAGAGTGTTCCACACTCGCCGTCGTGGCTATTGGTGGCGCTGGCTGACGCTCCCACGTTTAAATGCACATATATACCCCATAAAGTGGACGGGGGGATGGCCGCCGTAGTACCTCCGTTGATAGAGCATCGGACGCGTTATTCGAAGGTCGCAGGTTTGGTCGCTGCCCACGGCAAGTTATCTTTTTGTCCACTATTCTTTCTACACACATATTACAATAATATCTCCTATACTTTCCGTGGTATTATTGCCTGTTAGTTCTCATTAATATTGTGTCTAACAAGGAAAAAACGAGCCCTCAAAATTTCCAGTTCGTAAGAAAACATGGAATTACTCGAATGACATAGGTAACGTTTCATCAGGGACGTTGCGAGTTGGTCTCAGACCCTGCTCTTATGATTGTTCTTGTTTAAGACGAGTGGATCGATATGGCTTCCGAGCTATTCGTAAGGCCATTTCCAGACCCAATAAATTGGCAACAGTTAAGCCACACACCTGTTCGTGGAACTCTGCATAGCTGAGCGAGACGTTCTCGGCAGGGAAATGCACGGCGGCTCGGTGGCCCCACTTGTCGGCTGCTTCCGAGACCACTTGCCCTAGGGTGGCCTGACGCAGCGGCGGGTGCGAGGCACCGGCGAGGTGGCTACAGGCCCGAACCCCGTACCGCCGCGCAAGCGCTGTCAGGAATCTCATCCCTGCCGCTGCTACGCTCGTCGTTCCGAAGCGCAGCGGAGAAACGTAGTGGCAGAATTGGCTGAGACTACGCCGTGGAGGGCCCTGCAATAGAGACCTCGATAACGATAGCCGAAAGCCTTGTTGTCTTTCTGGATGTACTGAACGATAAGCGCGCTTGAGACCCTTCGCACCGTGCCCTGTGAGCACGAACGGGACTGTTGGATGCCAGTCTAAGAGCTAACAGCCCAGTCTCTTTCCGTTTTTGGAAATAACAATAATATGTGCAAATCACGCTGTAATAATTTGCACCAGGTGCATTTTAAAGCCCCCCGATGGGCTCTATATTTATAAGCGCAAATTTCAAGTTCTGCATCACGTGCACAAGTTATGCAATTAGATCGTTGAATAGGTGACAAAAGATACCACAAAACATTGTTTCAATTCATACACGACAAAACCTTTCCATCGAATACATGCATTGTAATATCTACTCCAACTGCTTCGTGGCAAACTTCATTGAGAGGTATCGTGATCACCTTGTCGATAAACTGAGATTCCTAAGCGCAGAGTTAAACAGGCGACGCATGTCAGCGGCTCCATTCATCTTAACTCATTTTACTTATCGATCCGACCACGGGGCATTGCCTTAGGGCACATGCAATTGTGTTTATACAACCATTTCAGATACCTTGGTCAACTTTAAACATAAATTAAAAATAATTAGCCCAAATTCACTGACTTAAGGTCCCGAAAGCCCTTCGATGAAACAGGGAAGCGCTTGCCGTTTTTTAATCTTGCATGGTTTTAAACTCGGATTCCGATTGCCGCCGTTCAGGTCTAACCTCAGCTTCTCTCTCTATGGATCTTCTGCCCTCCGCTTGCACTTTGTTTCGGCATCTCTTGCTCGGGCTTCTGGATTGGAACGACGTCGACGTTTGCGTTCACGCGCTAATGCCCGCAGAAGCTCCCGACGAGCTGCCTGCGGATAGCGCACGACTCTGCCCATAGCGAACATTCTAAATAGACCACCGGACTACTAGACTGCATACGTTTGCCTCCTGCCGGCAGAAAAATGCTGATTTGAAATTGAAATTGAAATTGAAATTTTATTTTCAGGCAAAAGGCAAAAAACTACAATTTGCCAAAGGGACCGGCGAAAAGGCATAAAAGCCTGACCATTTCGCTCTTATTGCATAGTAAGCGGCCCGCGAGGCGTTCAGGCAAGCTATTGACAGTTTCTTCACTTCTAGCGGACCGGCGGTTTGTTCCACATTCGCGCTAGGGTTACCCACAGCTTCCTCATTTTTAGAGGACAGGAGATTATTAGTGCACCTTGCCCGCTATCTTTGGCACACACCCGGTAGGAGCTGTGAGCCCCGTTACGCCGATCGTACCGGGAAAAGTTCCACGACAAACAGCGACACTATAAAAATGGGTAACATGATTATTTTAACGCGGTAGGGTTAAAGAGCTCGTTTCGTAGAAATTCCGGTGTTGGCACCGGTGTAGGCAGCGGCGTACTTAGTGTTGAGCGACAAAATAGCGTTGCCCGTGAGGGAAAATTTTAGATAGATGCAAATGGATAAATAATAAAAATATTCGGCCCGAGTAAAAATCGCCCCCCAGGCCTTCTGCGTGGCAAGCAATTGTTACTTTCCTTGCGGCATGGCTGATGACGATGCTCACGGGGCGCGACTATACATTATCGATGTCTGCTCTTGTAGGCGAAGCTCAAGCATCCTCCAAGTTTTCTTGTGATAACATCTATGTGCATACTCATTCATGAGACGACCATCTCAGACTGAGGTCGAGCCGTGAGTATGAGTCCGAGTGAGTCCGGCTGAATAATAGTTCGGTGAGCTTGAGTCCGAACGAGTCCGGCTGAGAAAAAAATTCAGGGAGTGCGAGTCCCGGTGAGTCCGGCTGAGGAAAATTTCGCCGAAGATGAGTCCGAGTTAGACCTAAGCGCCAAATATATTTCTCTAATGAGTCTGATGAACTCGCCTGGTTTGCTACCCTGCAAGTCCTATCTACTCATTCCACAGCTTAAGCATTACCATGAGCCATACCTCGGCTCACTGTTTATATTCACGCCTATTCACAAATATTTCAATGCATTAGTGTTCGTACGTCACCTCAATATTTATTGATCAGAGGCGTCAGTTACGGAGGGGGCTGGCATGCAACCCCAGAGGATATGAAGGTTTTGATTCGTGAAAACGCCTTTTCTTTTTCAGGTGTAAGCGTGTCAATTCTAGACGCCGCAAAACCACCTTAAAGGTGTAAACAGACTTACTGCGCATAACGAGTAGGCCAGTATTTCTTAGTCATTATTTCAGGAAAGTATTCGAGTGGAAGAGCGTCCATAGCGCGGGCCTTTCTTCACGTGAGCCGCTTTCGCTGAACAGCCGCGACTCCACCTTACCAAATGCACAGTCTGTTAAAAACAAGGTGACGAAAAAGAATATAAGTTTTATGCAATTGTTAGAAATAAATTATAAACTGGAGATTTTCAAGTCTGACAGAAGAAAGATCAGTGCATAATGTTCTATACCGGGTGTTCAAGGTTAAGCTTTATGAGTTTCCTAAATTTCAGAACGGCGAAGAACGTACAAACCCCGTTTTCAAATAATTTATATATCAAGAAGGAAGCAAAGTGAGACTATAATTATCGCTGTGAGCCGCTCAATTAACTAAGACTGAACAATTATGTTTTTTAGTGACTGCTGCAAGCGGGCGTGTTTGTATTGAAAAGTTGGAGGCAGTCGCGTTTTTACACAGATACACTCGGAATGATTCTCCTAGCATGTGTGTTCAATAAAACTTTTAGCTGTGTGAGTTGGGTTCATAATTCAAGGTAAAGTGGTGTGCGCAAATAAAGACAGGGACACAGACAGACACAGCCAGACACAGTGTTTGCTCCCTGTTCGTTCTTTCTGTGTCCCTCTCTTTATTTGCGCACACCACTTTATCTTGTAGCATGTGTGTACTCTAAGATATCCTCCTGAAAATTTTAATGGCGGTTTGCACAATTACGCATGCAAGACAGTGAGCAGCGCCGCGAAGCTTCTCCCCGATGTGCCACGGCAGTTGACTGCGGCGTTTAATCTGACAACGGGTTGAAGACACAAGCAAAGATGATAACGGTTACCTATTGCTAGAGGCCGGCGATATTCAAACAATGACTTCTTGTAACATTAGCGAGGAACACTGCATTGATCCTCACCGCCATGCACGCGTAATCATGCAAACCACAATTAAACTTTGCGGTGGGATAACTCGGAGCACAGACATGCTAGGATAATTATTCCAAGTATAACTGTGTAAAAACGTGACTGCCTCTAACATTTCAATACAAACATGGCCGCTTGCAGCAGTCACTACAAACTTAATTATTCAAACTTAGTAAATTGCGCGGCTTAAAGCAATAAATATATTCCCACTTTGTGTACCCCCTGAACTTATCTGAAAACCTGGTTTGCACGTTATTTACAGTGCTGCATTTTAAGAAAGCCATAAAGCTTAACCGATTAACGTGAGCGTTTGGGCGAGTTGGTAATACGTCGTCCAGAAAAATTTGAACACCACAGAAAAACTCCAACGGACAAAAGGGTTGTGACACGGACCAAAGGGAGTCCGTGTCACTTCGCTTTGTCCGTACGAGCTTCCGCGCTGTTTTTCCACGAGTTTTTCTAGACGATAAAGCTTAACTCTGAACACCCTGGTATAACAAGGGCGGCGCATAGCTATTTCATTCGCGAGCTGAACGAAAATTTCATCGGAGGGCACGTCGGGGCGGAACGAGTTAGTTACTTCCTACAGCAGAAAAGTTTGGAAAAGTACACATCATTTTGTAAAAAAGGAAAAAAAAAGAAAAAAAAAGGCTGTCATATTGAACCGTCAAAACACGCAGAAACCGTCCACCCTTCCGACGGGCTCGAGCTCGAAGGCGCGGAAGTATGAACAAGTGAATCAGGGTTGACGTTGGGCGGATTTGAAAAGGAGCCACAAATGTAGCAAAACATAGCCAAGGTAGCCACGCTATTTAATTTTATCCGCCGAATTTGTAGCCACCTAAAAGGGAAGTGTGCGATTTTATTACTGATCAAATTAATCATTTATACCATTTTTAATAAGCAATATTGCACCAAATAAAAGCCCATTTTGCAGCCCTCTTGCTTGGCGCTGAAGCCACAGGTAAGCTGATATTAACTGAATAAGTCATAATATATTCAGTGCGCCTGCATATAGTTCCTACAAAACAGATAGAGTTCCTGCCATATACAGAGCAATCATGGAACATTCCAGAAAACAAATCAGTAGGGGAGCATTAAAACGTCGAAGCAGTTTGTCCTTAAAGCTACAGACCGAATTCGATTAGGAACTGTAACTGCAAAAACACAGACACAACACGAAGCTATTAAGATACGAAGCGGTATACTTACTGACAACTGTTCATTTCGTGAGACAACGCCGATCTTATATAGATCACACGCACGTGCGCACCGGAAAATCAACAACTTCAAAGAGGGTGCGAAAAAGACTGACAGACTCGAGAATACAAAAGAGGCGGAGAGCACGTAGGCATCGCTCGGCAGGAAACACAAGTTAATCTTGGGCCAACAGAGACTGACGGCGAACTAAGCAGTCACAATTATTGAAGCATCGTATACTTTAGCCACTTCCTCTACAATCTCTTTCCAACTTACCATTTTCTTGCCGATAATCTCAGCCTCAGAAAACCCAGTAGAGCAGCCCTTTAGCTACGGCGGTGAATTTTAGTAGGGACTACATATAACACCTGTCCAACTTCAGAGAGTGAAAGCTGGTTGGAGATGAACAGCCCAGCCTTCACTGTCTTGGGGATCCCCGTTTCGTCGAGTTCACACGAAAACACACGCTGTGTATGAGAATTAGAAACTTGCGCGTGGCATCAGGGATAGCTAGCGGACAATGTGACCAGCGTAAACGGCACACGTTTTCCAACACGAATGCAACAGTCGCTCCATATTTGCAGGCGCCCCGCGCGTTGACTTTGCCTGCCTGCTGTTTGGGGGAGGAAGCGCGCGCACTGGCTGACACGACAAAAAAACTTCGAAACAATGTATTTGATGACCATATAATGGATAATAATGGCTACTTCCATGTGCCAGAACAAAAGTTGAAAAGCAGCCAGAGAGTAGCCATGGAGCCCACTTTAAATTTTAGTCGCCCTGAGTGAGGGTCACAAAGCAGCCAATTTGGCGCACGATAGCCTCTAACGGCAACCCTGAAGTGAATGAATCTGCCGTAGCGCGAACTCGAACGGACAAAAAGAAACAAACACAGCATCGAACTTACGGCCACTCGTGAACAACACATTACTTGAACATTATAATCATGCTGAGGACCAAAGAGCAGTGCAGCAGAAGACAGCACGAGCACATTCATTCAACAGATGCGTCTGACATGCATTTGATATTTTTGAGAAAACTTTCAAAATATAAAGCTCCTGAAATAATGCACGTTCTTGTTTTCTGCGTATGGTTATTATCAAGAAAAAATTAGTTGTCTCAATGTTTGCGAGTCATATGACACTCTGTCACTTTTTTAAAAAAGAGTGGTTTGACTTCATTTAATAAACTTGTGTGTCTTGCATATCATTTACTATGGACTTTCACATATACATACCCGTCTTTTTATGGCTAGGGCCATCATGATGTATTTACTCGCAGTATAATTTTTAAGTATTCGGTTTGTTTGTTTGTTTGTTTGTTTGTTTGCTTGTTTGTTTGTTTGTTTGTTTTCTAATCAGCAAGCTGCTACTGCGGCTCGGCCCATTGTGCTCATCTGTGCTTTGCCAAAACACTGTGTACTTTATATTCATTTAGTTTAGGGACAGTATCAGTCACTCTTTGAATTTTCTGCGTGTCTGTTTCAAGGCAAAAGGAGAGGCCACCTTCGCAGCAGCAGCGCAAATGCAATAATCGCATTCAGCTGAACGTTTCTGAGCAGAAACCCAAGCATGCATTTACAACCAGCCAAAGTTTTAAAGTAATGTTTATGTGCACATATACACGCAGTATTTGTTTGTCATTACGGTAGCGCAGCGCAAGTACAAAAGAGGACGGCTACACGACCTGATTTTTCATAAAAATGTTGCAGATCTTTTTAAATATAGATAGTGCGACCTGCATACCCAAGAAAGAATCATGTGTTTTCCCTAGCTTTCCCACCGGTATTTACAGACAGCCTAATACGACCGCTGTAACCAGGGTTGCCGTTGGCGGCTAGTTTGCGCCAAATTGGCTACTTTAGGACACCGTCTGGCTAGGAAAACTTCAGGTTGTCTCCATGGCTGCCTTTTGGCTACTTTTCTGTCTTGGCGCATTTAGTAGCCAATTTTCTTATTATTTGCAGGTAGAACAAGCAACCCAAGAGATCACCCACTGTTTTTAAGCTTTTTTGTCGCATTAGGCGATGCGCGCGCATGCCCTCGCGCCAGCAGCAGGCTGGTGAGCATCTATAGGCACTCCCACGCAACACACGGCGCGCCTGCAGCGACGGAGTGACGAAGTTGCGCGCATGCTCGTAAACACGAGGCTAACCCTCTGCTCACGCTGCCCGCTGTCTATTCTGACGCCCGTTTCTAATGATGATAGCACAGTGCGTATTCTCATGCGAGCTCGACAAAAAACAAAAATCCACACCAAAATGAAGCTATATGTTATTCCGGTAATTATAATGATGAATTTCGGTCTGCGGGTTCAAGGAAAAATTGTTTCAATGTTTAAGGCCCCCCACTGACTTGTTGGCTGGAATGGCTAAAAATTACCATGTGCCTGGAAAGAACTCTATTCCTGCAATGTACAGGCGCACTGAACTTACACTAACAAATGCGATATAGTTACTGCGCCATCTTTTGCAAAATATGGTTTATGGAACTAAATAGCGCAAAATGCAAGGATATTCGTGTCGCCCGAAACAATAACTCTTTGCCTGTTTCCCGCTTGAACAGCGCTGCGTAGAACCCGTCACTTGCCTATGAAATATTTATAAGTTCATATAATAATATATAATACACCCGTTTGAACAGCGTTGCATAGAACCAGTCACTTGTTATGAATATGTATAACTTCATGTGTCATATAATGAGTAAGAAAGAGAAAATAGACGAACCACCCGTTTGTAGCTCGAAGCCACAAGGAAATCCGTAGGGATTTCTCTGAAAGAAAGCTTCTTATTTGCCGAATAATTCGTCCTGGTCCGGGGTTCGAACCCGGGACCAACGCCTTTCCGGGGACGGTCGCTCTACCAATTGAGCTAACCAAGGAAGCTAGCAATTGGCAGCGCGAGGGCGAATGCATCGACCACTCGAAGTACATGGACGAAGAAGAACGCGCTCGGCCGGATTGCTCATCTTGGACTCTTGGACTCGCTATTGAACTCTTGGACGGTGGTTTGGTCGAGTTCTGGGTGAATTTGTCCTGTGATATTGATTCTCGTTTCATATTACTTGGTTAGGCGACTGAATCAGTGCTGATGTCTAATTCGTCTCCTGGCCAAGGGCACAGCCCTTGGCCAGCCTCGTTGCCTAATGATGACTTTCCATTGGAATCTTTCTTCCGCAGTTGTGTTAGCAGCATCCCTGTTGCGCTGGTGCCTTCGAGTGGGGGTTTCATCAGGCTCAACAACCCAAAGGCTGTCCAGGCGGAACTTCGGGCCACGACACCGCACTTCCAGTTGATAAGCGATGTTCGTCAGTTTGGAAGCGGTGGTCTAGTTTGTAGGTCATCCGATCGCTAGTGTGTTGCAGACCTTCTAAAGTGCAAGACTTTTGCATCGGTTCCGGTGAGTGCGTTTATCCCGCCTCATTTAGCATGTACTAAACGAATTGTGCGAGGAGTAGACTCTCGTCTAACACCAACTGAGACTTTGGAGAAGCTGTCTGATGCTGGGGTCATAGCAGTATACAGGTGCAACCGAGTAGTGAATCGTGAGAAAGTTCCCACTGAATCGGTTATTACTACCTTTGCTGGAACCTCTTGTCCATCAGAGTTGAAGATATGGCCACTCATTTTCAGAGTCCAACGCCTTGCTTCTCGTCCTCTTCAGTGCCGCAACTGTTGGCGTTTTGGCCACAGTGTAGGGGGTTGCAAGTCTACTTCACGCTGCCGTGTCTGTGATGATGATCATCCCACTAATGAATGTACTGCTGAAACAGGAAAGTGCTGCTTGTGTGCAGGAAACCACCCGGCAGATGATAGCAAGCAGCAAACCACCCGGCAGATGATTCAAATTGCACGGCAAGAGCAAATGAAATTCAGCTGCTCGAAATAATGGACAGGCGACGATGTTCGCGGCGTGAAGCTATTGCAGTTGTTAAGGATAGGGCGTTTGGATATGCTGGTGTTACTGCAAGACAAGATCCTTTAAATGAGACAAAACTGTTGCACCTAATCGAGTCAGCAGTAGAAAAAGCAATTTCGAAGGCAATGGATCACATAATTACAACCGTAACTAAGTGTGTCTCGCAGGTGTTCTGCTCTCACATGACACAGTTACTTTCATCAACTACGGTACCAATGACCAATCGGACAGCTGGTGCAGCGGCTAAAACAGTAGCAGCAGAGACGTCTAATTTAACCTCACAGCGTGGAACCTGAGTAGACTTAACCGAACCCACCACCTCAACTCAGGGAGAGTCACAGGATGAGATGGGACATTAGCCAGGATATCAGGCGCCCAGAAGTGAACTGGGTCTCCAGTAAATTCTGCTTGGCCAAGTTCAAAAACCAAAAAAGGAAACTCTAATTCTAATCCAGTTATTAAAGAAAGTATTTTGGAAACGGTTGTTGCTGAGGTAATTTGCTCATCAACATAGATACGTTAAGTCGTACAGTGGAATTGTCGTTCTTTGTTTTCTGCTTCAGCAGATTTGCTTTGCTTAATTAATCAATTAAATCCTGACATAATAACATTGCAAGAAACCTGGCTTACTACTAATAAAAATTACGAAATGAGAAATTTTCGAACATTTAGATTAGATCGTCCTTCACTCGGTGGAGGCGTAATGATGTTGGTATCAAACAAATTTTGCCACACAGCGAAATTGGGCTTTTGAGATAATGTCCTCGGACTGCGAAATTTTGGCGATAGACCTCAGTATGCTAGGATATCGCTCTTTTTCTATTTTAAGGGCATATTTTCCCTCGGGAGTGCACAATACACAACAATTGGATAGTGTCTTAGCGAACTGCAAGAATGAAATAATTCTTACCGGTGACTTCAACTCTCACCATGTTTCATGGGGATTTAGAACGGACTCTTGTGGTACTCTTCTGTGGGATTGGGTTATACATAAGAATCTTACCTGCCTAAATATGAGGCAGCCTACATTTGTTCGCGGTCGATCCCGAGCAGTACTAGATCTGACATTTTGTAGCTCCAGTGTTCTACTGAAGTCTTGGAGAACGATAGATTTCGCTTCGAATAGTGACCATCTTCCAGTGTACTTTGAAAACAATTGTCTATTGAAAACAACTGAAAGAAAAAAGGAGGCATTAGATTAATTATAAAAAATTTAAAAACTGCTTGCGTTCTAATTTTAAGACTGTCTCCAACGGTAGACATGAAGACTCCGGCAAAAATGTTCGCCCAGTTTTAGAAATCTCGAAAAATGCATCGGAATTCGCGATTGCTTCGGCTTCAGCCAAGAATGCCCCGCCTAGCCGATGGTGGAATGCCGAGTGCACACGGGACTACAGTAGGAGAAAAGCCGCATGGAAAAGTCTCATACATAATCAGAGTCCACAAAATTGGAAAGATTACCAATTCATTGCGGCAACATTTAAACGTACTGTCTCACGTGCGAAAGATGAATACGATAAAAAACACTTTGACTATCTCTCTAAATCGAAAAACAAAAGGGCATTATTCAGCTTCCTTCGTTGTAGAAAGAGAATTCCAATGCCAGGAAACGTAGACTCAATAGTTTATACCTCGCAAGAATTACAGGAATCATTAAATCAATGGGCTCAGGGTCTAGAAAACAGGTTCACAACGCACCTTCCAAGTTTTGATTATACACCAGCGTTTTCAGAGTACACAGAAATATAGTCTGCCGAATTAGATCAGGCCGTGTTAAGATTGCCAAATGCAGCACCAGGACCTGACGGAATTACGAACACATTGTTAAATATAGTGCACCAGGAGTTCCCGAATGACCTTTTAAGTCTTATAAATTACTCCATTAGGAAGGCATGGATACCTTATGAATGGAAGATAGCCAAGATTATACCGATGCTTTAAAAGCAAGGGGCAGGCTATAATCTCGACAACATAAGACCGATTGCATTAACATGAAATGTAGTAAAACTTATTGAAAGGGTCCTCCATGGTCATATAAAAAAATTTACTAACGAAAAGCAACTGTTGAGCCCTTTGACAAATTGTATTTAGATCTGGGTATTCAATATGGCACGCGCATTTGGACCTCGAAAGTCGAATTCACATTGCCCGGCACAGAAAGCACCATGCGGCTTTAATTACATTAGATATATGTAAAGCATATGACAGTGTTGAACATCCCATTTTAATTGATCGGTTATTGTGCCACGGCTTCCCTGCTTATATTGTAGCATGGGTGGCAGAATTCTTGAGAGGAAGAGAGTTTTATTGTTTCCAAGATGGCTTATCTTCCGGCACACACAGGCAGACGCGAGGTGTACCTCAGGGGTCAGTACTCTCACCAATATTATTTAATATTTTGCTGTGCACTATCCCCGTGAAACCAGGAGTGCGAACTTATGTTTATGCTGACGACATTGCTTTTTTTGCTATGACCAATGACATACATAGCCTTTACAACATCTTGCAGACATACTTGAGTGAGCTCGAAATTTGGCTAGATGGTTTACAGTTGAATCTGAATCCAAATAAGTGTGCTATTCTTGTTTTCCCCGTGAACGACCCAGTGCGCATATCTATAAATTACAAGCTGTAGGAAATCCCACAAGTGGATTCATTAAAATATCTTGGAGTTATATATAACGAACATCTAAATTGGCGCCCTCATATTGAACATGTTGCGACAAAAGGAGTGCGTGCAATGGGTCTTCTGCGCAGATTGAGCAGTCGTAGATCTGGCATGAGAAGAAAGGCGCTCTTGATGGTTTATAAAATGTATGTCCGGCCGGTATTAGAACTTTGGCTGTGTTCTTTTTTCCGGTGCGCCAGCATACAAGCTTCGGCCACTGGTGTTATTAGAGCGAGAGGCGTTACGGTTGTGCTTAGGCCTTCCAAATATGTTGCAAATGCCGTACTATATCTGGAAGCGCGAACGCCACCCATTTTATGCCGGTTTAACCTTCTTACGGTGCAGACTTTCTTAAGGTTGTACGAATCACCCTCTAACCGTGCTCAAATAATATTCATCTCCGACCCCGAATTATTCTTCTGCGAGCATTGGCCCAGATTCTGCAAACCGCAAATTATGTTTGTTCAAACATTGCTTGACTCACTAAATGTAAAAATTCGCGATGTGATTCCCATGACTATGGAGCTTAACACTCCAGAAATTATGTACCATGATATTTTTCCGAACCACGCGAAATTGCTACCTTCTGGCATTTTAAATGGGTTGTTGCCAGGAGCATATAAAGTCTTTACCAACGAATGTTGTTATTGCAACGGACGCATCGCAATCTGAAGAACGATCTGGCATAGGTATTTTCTGCCCAGAACTTGACTGGTCCTTTTCATTACGGCTGCCCGATTTTTGTGCCGGTTTTTCATGCTGAATTTATGGCAATAATATTATCTTTACGCAAGTTAAGTAGATCAATTACAGTAGTTGCAGTTATAACTGACTCTTTATATCTGTGTGCTCCTCTCTTTTTGCATCTGGTGACACGCCTATGCTAAAGCTCTTCAAATTGTTAGTTCCCGCTCATATCCAATGCATTCATTTGACCTGGGTACCTGGGCACAAAGGTCTGTGGCTCAATGAAATGGCTTGATTCGCTTGCAAAGGCGTCGCTTATGGCACCGATCATTCGCGTTTTTCCGCTAACGGCACACATCACGGTGGCAAGATTTCGCTTTCTAACATTAAGGAAAAGTTTATCGGACCCAGTATTGACTGCTTCTCCAGAGTACAAGCACCTCTTACATCCCTGGTGCAGCGATCTAGCCAAGTCAAGAACGATGGAAGTGGCCATAACAAAATTTCGTTGCCGCATTACCTCCCTTAACTTCTACTTACATTGAGCAGGTTTAGTATCTTCCCCCATCTGTATGTCCTGTAATGAAGAGGAAACTATTGGCCATTTCTTTTTATCCTGCGGCCGGTGCACGACATTGCGGAAAAGAATAGTAGTACCACCTCTTCGCAAACTGGGCCTAGAAGTATCACAACCTGTTAATTCTATCTTTTGGGGCCACTGCTCTGGGATACAGCCATAGGGATGTCTTCTTCGCCATTGAGGAATTTGTCCGCGAAACCAAAAGAGTATACAGCTAAATTCTTGCTTGGAACTTTTTATTATCAATAATTTTGTCAAAGCATTCCATTACCTATAGCCTCTGCGTATATTAAACTTCAGATATCATTGGATAAGTTCAACCACTAATTGGCCAATCCCCTCCAATGGGTATGAGCCATGTCCAGAGGATAACAACAACGACAGCAACGACACAAGTAATGCAAATCAGTTCTGGGGAATCTCGCAAGGTGGCGGAAGGTGGCGCGTTGGTCCCGAGTTCGAACCCCGAGCGAGGACGAATTTTTCCGGCAACTAAGAAGTTTTCTTTCTGGGATTTCCTTGTGGCTTCGTACTACAAAAGGGTGGTTGTCTATCTTCTCTTTCTTAACCCTTCCGCCACCTTACGGGATTCTGCAGAACTGATTTGCAGTGTATAATGATAATCATCGTTTTCGTGACTAGTCTGTTGGAAGTTTGTTCACTGTTCTTTTTCGCTCACTCTATTCTGTTACTTTTTGTTCCTCTGTTGCCCACTCTGCTCTGCAAGGCTATTGGTCATGAAAGGCATACAAACAAATAATTAATTATATGAATAAATAACTAAATAAATAAATAAACCATTCTTTTAAGCTCACTTGTAGCTTGAGGACCAAGAGGGTAAAAATTGTGCACTTGTTTCCATGTTTTTGCATGTTCAATGTCATATTTATTGTATAATAATAACTCGTCATAATACCGTTTTTTTTTCATTTGACTACCAGTTTGGGCGATAAAGTTAAATGGCATGGCTACTTTGGCTGCTGTTAACTTCAATTATGGCTCCTTTTCAAATCCACTCAACGGCAGCCCTGGCTGTAACCAAGCCTCCCACGCCTCACAGTATAAGGTGCACAGGAAAATTTTATGTGACATATATATTGGGGACATTCAAGATCTCGTTTAGCGTGACAGTAAGTTTGTTTCTAGAACCGCCTGACCCTTTCGATGCGCTCTGTGCGTTTAAAAGTGCTTCCACTGGGGCTAGTAGGCATGGCATGCTGAAGTGTAACGATGCGCTGCATAGACTAACAATGACGAAAGACACAAGGTCCTTATCTGCTTTGTGTTTCTTCTGTCTTTCGTCTTTGTGCAGCTATGAAGCGCACCGTCAGACTTCAGTATGCTCTGTGCGTAACCAAAAGCACGTCGCATCCCTTGTCGCAGGTTTGTCCTTGTGTTCGCAGTTGGTGCATGAGTATTTGTTTCATGTGCATCCAAAAAAGACTGAATTCACTGCAAACAAGACACACGTCTTTTATTGGCATGGGAAAGCGCTCTCGAGAGAGTACATAAAAATACCGAATCGCACTGACATCTATCCCCTTTACTATCCAGCGTATGCGATCGTGTGAGCTCTCAATCGGCGCCCACCAATTTCATCGCCACTGTATACATGTACGTACCATGGAACAAACATCCACTAGTCAAGATGGGAGCCGACAGATGGAAACACGGAGCGGGGTAGATGGAACGCGCAGGAGAAAGTACCTCAGACTGGCTGGCCGACGTATCGATAGCAGGACCTGTCTTTGTCAAAGGCTCCTTGTCATCCTTGGAGTGTTAGTTTTAAGGCGGTTAGTATTTACGTAATGTCCTGTGGTAGCGAGCATCACTGGTTGCCACCACCACCATTACCAACAGTGATACGCGCCACCACAGGACATTGCTTAATACTAACCCCCTTAAAACGAACACTCTAAGGATGACAAGGCACCTCTGACAAAGATAGGTTTTCCTATCAAAACGTCGGCCAGCTTGTCTGCGGCACTTTCTCCTGTTCGTTTAAGGTATGAGGCCAAGTGTCGGAATTTTTTTTTTAAAAAGCGATAATCACTAGAGATTATTAGCCTACAATATAAAACACATCTTTTTAGCCACATGTGAGCACTTCAGAGCAAGTCCCTATTGTTTGTTAATTTTTCCATAATTAAAAATGTCATTAAAAGCGGGCCTTACGCCCACACTCTTAACTCAAGTTCTACTCATTAAAAAAGATTTATTTTTTTTGTAGGGATATGAAAAAAGCTTTGGCCTATGCAATGAATAAAAACGAATGAAATCTGATGAATATTAAAGCATAGTGAATTAAATAACCAAAAAAGTATGCACTAGCACTAGGGGCGCCTTCGCATAACAGGCAGCCATATTAAATCTTCAGGTACGATTTTGTTTATTGAGATTCATTGCACGCCTACTAAAGTGATAAGGAAATGTGCCAAGTTTTAATGAAAAATATCGATTAGCAAAAAAGTTAGAACTGTTGGCGTACGGAAAAATACCAGAAATATGAGTTCTGAGAAAATCAACAAAAAAGATTTGGAACAGGTGCAGCGCTTACACAATGTGATCACGAGCGCTAAAATTCTCAATATTTGTTGCCAGTTCTATCGTGGAGTTTACTACTGTGTGTCTTTGCTCGAGTGGCAACTCTCAATTATGTTTTCTTGCTTGTATTGCAGTTTTAGTATGGAAGCTTGGGCGTGTTGGTTATACATCGGAGGGAACACAGCGCAAAAGAAGACGGGGACAAGGAAGGACGACGCACACACAGCGCTGACTTACAACAGTTTTATTCATAGGACGGAAAGGATGAACATTTATACATATTCCACTGACATGCGCTACAACCACGAAAAATGACGAATACTTTTTTCTTCTTTTTTTGTTTGAACATGATACATAGTGCAAGCACCACTACGCACAAAAGTGTGTCATTCATGGTCTGTTCAGGTATGATATTTCGTGAGATGAAAGTGCTATCGAGGGAGTACTGATGCACCTGCTATCGAATTTTCTGATTAAATCTGTCTTGTGGGAAGAAATACGTGGGACAGACTGGTAGGTGCTTAAATGACCGTCTAAGAGAGCACCATAACAATGTGTACAACACGGTTCAAGGCCACTTGGGCATCCATTGTCGCGATTGTGGTTGTGCACCCGTCTTTGAAAAAAGCGAGGTTTTGGCTAAGCATAATTTACAGTTGACACGCGAAATCATTGAGGCAGATTTCATCAGAAAATTCGGTAGCAGGTGCATCAGTACTCCCTCGATAGCACTTTCATCTCATGAAATATCATACCTGAACAGACCATGAATGACACACTTTTGTGCGTAGTGGTGCTTGCACTATGTATCATGTTCAAACAAAAAAAAGAAGAAAAAAGTATTCGTCATTTTTCGTGGTTGTAGCGCATGTCAGTGGAATATGTATAAATGTTCATCCTTTCCGTCCTATGAATAAAAGTGTTGTAGGTCAGCGCTGTGTGTGCGTCGTCCTTCCTTGTCCCCGTCTTCTTTTTGCGCTGTGTTCCCTCCGATGTATTGCAGCATCAGAGCCATGACGGGACGCTTTCGCGCTGCGGTGCTGATCATTTGTGAGCAAGCTTTTGCAGTTTAGAGGCCTGGATCGATCCGAATTTGCTTTTAAAATATCAAATGTGCTTCTGTTGCCTTTACTGAAATGACACACAGCGTCAAACAAATCAAATTTCATGGTTTACAGGCTCACGTACGTGTCCTTGAGTGTGAACAACACATGAACCATGTCACGCGTTCACCTGGTCAGAAGTTTAGAACTTTTATAAAGAAAAATGATGTGTTGAGAACGCTTTTAGAGCATTGTTACATGTTCACACTTGATATGATTGCTAAGTGACCAACAAAATACTACATATCAAGTTAACCCTTTGAGACGCTATGTACACAATTGTGTACATGACTTGTTTTTGCTCATTGTATCAACTATGGGCTAAGAGAGAGCGAGATGCATTGAGCTTAGGATAGATTGAACCTCCTGCATAATAATTTGTCTTCGTTTATCTTCATTTTGTAGCGTACTGTTCCGTATGATCACATTGCTGAAGGCCCTACCCCGTTCGACGAGTCGTTCGATGAGCCGCGTCCTCCTAGCCATGTTAAAAGTATACTTTTTCTTTGCTCTAAATGGACATAACGAAAAACGAACTTGTACTATATTTCTAGCCCGAGATTTCATTCTATTTATGCCAAAATAGAGCATGAATGACTTCAGGATAAACAGATATTTAATTACAACTCAATTATAATAAGTTACTATAACACACATAAATGAACATATTATGACATTATTTCTGTTACAATAGTATATTGAGAGCCTTGAAATAACGTTGTATTGTTTTGACCCATTTACTGACAGTTCTTCATAGGTGGCGTCTGAAAGGGTTAATCTTCTGATTCACACAAGACTGGCACTTTCAGTTCCGGTTTCGTAAGTGCTGGGTGGTATCACATTTTTGCTAGTATCTTTTGAAAAGTCTGCGTAGACAGAAGCTGCGTGCAGCGAAATGATGGGCAATAAATTGCGCATTTAACATTACGAAAAACCAAGAAATGACATTTTGAAAAAAATCACTTTTTTCACTTGGCCTCATACCTTAAAAGGGTGGTGCCACCAGATTTGTGGCTTGCGCGTTCTTCGCTGCAAGCGTTTCTTACAGCTCTAGGAAGCATGATACACGCACCAAGATTCACGCATTCTAACTAAATAATTTAATATCGCCTTATTTATGTGGACAACTTCCGGTTTCGGTTTCTGGGCACCAAGTAGGGCAGTGACGTAGAAGTGTAGTAGGCTTGGTCACGTGACCATACAAGGCTCGCGCGAAGATGCGCAGCACTTAGCCAGGAAGCGATCGAAACTCGGCAAGTGATGTAGCAACCGATGCTTTGCCGGTACGTACGTTCTAGAGGCAGGGGCGTAGCCAGAAATTTTTTTCGGAAGGGGGGGGGGGGGGGGGGGGGCACCTCCTTGATTTCGGGGAGGGCACCTCATTGAAATGGTCCATTTTTCGCTCTGTATGCAATGGCGAAAAAAAATTTCGGGGGGGGGGGGGGGGGGCACGTGCCCGGTGTGCCACCCCCTGGCTACGCCACTGTCTGGAGGTAACGGAGGTCCCGAGGACACTCACGTCACTACAGATATGGTGTGACGTCACTACAACTTTCGTTGTCCTTCACATAGAGCTACGTCAGTTTTGATGCGCTAGCGATGTGCATCGATCGGGAGAATGAGCACTTAGGTACACTTTGGAAGTGAATTAAAATATATTCTAAACGTTTGCTGCGTCCGACCCTTCGTGTGGAGTGTCCTTGCATACAGAGGAAACCCACAACAGGCTTGTTATAGCCTCAAAATTTGATGGCACCACCCCTTTAACCTATCCCAAACATCCACTAGCACAGCCTATAGCGCAAAGCAAGGCATGATGTCTAGGTGAGCTAGAATGTTCCAGACTCACCAGACATTTTATTCAAAAAATTCAATTTTGGGATTTTGCACTCACTTGATAGAGAATTTTTTTGATCTTTTAGTAAATATATCCCGCTTGCGCACTTGCGGTTTCCAAATATAATTTTTGGTTCTTTTTTCTTTGACACGTTGACAGGAAATTCGCACGCACCCGTACGTTATTTCTGCGTTTTTCGCCAAACAACATTTTTGGTGTTTGTGTACCTTTTTCTCGGGAACTATCGGGCGTAAGCAAACAAAATTTCTCACATGTAATAATTAGTCATATTTACATAACTGGTACTAGAATCAGTAGCCTAGGTGCATTTGTATTTTTTAGTATAAAAAACCATTCATAAGTGGCAATATTCATACATTGACAGACGTAAAAAAAACATAAAAAATCTAGTTTTTGCCATACGCTCAAAATTTAAAGTTTCACTTCAGCAATGCGTGAAAAATTGCAATGCTCCACGAATAGCAGATGTTATTAAAAAAAGTACATATGTAGAAAAAAAACTAAAATAAACACACTAAACACAATTAAAACTAATATTAAGCTTAATGCAACCTGCGTCTACCTTTAGAAAACCTTGCAAGTTTTATAGCCACAGCTTTTCTTACCACTGCTGTACAGCCAAATCTTGAAACTCACATTCAAAGCGTCACCCCACCTTACATTGTTACGCACTCTCGTTAGTTTCAAGCGGAGCATTTTTAATAGAACCCCACACCCCACAGCTTTTAAATACAAAAAGAAAAATAATAAACGCGCAGCTGAAACCTTCCTGTGCGATCAAGTACGCCTGCCAGCTGGCTTGCAATGTATGCGGAGTGAGAACCGGGGTGAGTCGATATTCGAACGAGGGGTGGCCGGTCACAAATAGAGGTGTTTATTCTGTCTCTAGGCATGTAGCAGAACACCTAATTGAACCTTGCGCAATCTTGAAATTTTCATGACAACGATGAGCTAAATTTCGCGTACGTCGCTCTCAATCCAAGGTTAATAATGTACGGCTTGTCCTCTTAAACGGTGGGCGATGGCATATCAGTGTACTCCTCCCCCTACCCTTTCCCATCCGCCCTTCCCGGGCAAATTGCAAACATACTCATCTATAGTAATTTGCACTACATGTTCACAGCGCTTCGCAAACTGGATTTTTAATCGGAGAGAACATACGTCTCAAGCAAACTGTCCTGTTCACGCTATAATCAGTCGTCGCCAACGATACAGCATAGGCGAAACAAATTCTTAGTACTTACGGCGAAAAACTCTGATTTGGCCTATTCCAGTGCAGCAACACAAACGCTTACAACTGCCACTGTTAAAACGGCGATGCTGCTGCAACGCCAGGCACGACCCTCTCCCTCATTTAAATTTTCCTCGATGGTATAACACCATACATGAAGTTTGTGCTCAGGTGGCGGCGGCCGGATGTTCCACTATTGCCTTCATCAGGATGTGGAAAGAGGTCGCTATGTAGGGTTCACAGCAAGCCTGACATAAATTCGCGAAAGAAAACGAAAAAAAACAAATGTACGCTCAAACAGCGACGAGGACGTTCATTGCTACGTCATTTTGTCACACGGTGTCTCTACGCTTGCAACCGAAAGCAGCTTCTGCCCTCCACTTCGTTCTCTCGCCATCCCGTTTTTACGCGCAAGCATACATGCCGGTTCCGTGAAGTCGGCGTGGCGCATCGTATCCGTGAAACGCGATGCCACGATAAAGAGACCTTTATGGTGTTGCCCAACATGGTAATCGAACTCAGACATTCTGCGTCTGGGTTCGATTCCCATGTTGTTCGTTCCCCGCTACACAAACATTATGATGATTTATGGCGTAGTGGGTACCATGCAAATGAGTTTGTAGTAGTTGCCCCAAGAATGTTTTGAAAAGGCTCTAGAAAGGCCACTGTTCCAGCTTTCGCTGTGACTGTGCTGTGTGTTCCGCGTAGGCCTGGTGGTTTTTTTTTTTTTTTTTTTTGTTAATAATTCTTGAGTTGAAGGGACCGACAACCCATTTTTCTCGACCCATTTTTTTGATGGCGCTACAAGAAGCTCACCCTTCGTAGTGTTTGTAGCTGCAGCAGTTAATCCCAAAAGCACGTAGTTATTTTACAAACAGTATTTTTCGATCTGAATGGCTCTAAACGCAGATGTACCTTTCCTCCAGCAACGCTGAGAATTGATAGCGATGCCGGAGTCCTTCTCGCGATGTGTGAAAGCTGTCGTCGTTCTGCTTTCGCAGAAGTTCCTGTAACTATGCTTAACCGCCTTTACTTTGAGCATTTGAACTATTTTTGAAAATAACAAGCTGCTACAATGAGATGATGTGGCATTATATACCTTGCCAGTATTTATACCGCGTTGTGTGCGCCTGCGTCCAAGGTTTCCTGGGCATGTGTCATGGGTGGCTAGTCCCGGCGTCATTACTCTCTCGATGCACGAGCTAAGCCAAGCCACCCAAAACGTCACTACGCATATGTACGGCCGCGCTGAGTAGCAGTGCGCGTCATTTCTGAGACGAAGTGTAGGTAGCAAAATTATGTCGCTCAAAAATCTTAGCGACCTGCAAACTGCGTGCACGGTTGCATGAGGACGCTGAAAAGTTGCTCAAGACGCGCTGACGAGGACGGGGTGATTAGGTCGCGCGAAGGCAGCGCCGTTTTAAAGCATACTACTAACGCAGGCCTATGTATACATTTTTATGGAGTAATATCTTTTAATATAAAGAAACGAACAATATTTCAATACCAACAAAAAGATAGCATTCTACGGTGCGTGAGTTTTATTTCGTATAGCATCCAACAATGCCGCCACAATGTCTATGAAGCCACGGTTCATATTCATTTCAAATACTAATCAACAATGATTTTTTACGCGGAAGCGCACATACTGCATTTAGGAATCGGCATCATGGAGTGCGTCCGTGCAAAGCAACGCCGCCTGCAAATCGGAGAAGAAGAAGCGACAAAGGGTGACGGAGGCGCACTTGTGAGCCAAGCCCAAAGCGGGATATGCGGAGAAAACCATCACGTATTAGTTAACTAGCACGGTGTCTGGTTTCACAAGAAAGACGCGCAGACATCTTGCTCCATGGCCTCGAACGTTTCCTTACAAAATGCTGTAGCCAAGGGGGAGTGGGCAGCGCATTGGCCCCACTACCAGCGAAAATTCCAGTGATGTTTCCCACACTCTAAGAAAAAAAATTCCCCCCACCTCCCCGAAGGGAATCGTGAGGAAATGCGAATGCGTTTCGCGCGCGCTTCACTCCATTTATATTGCCACGCGCGTTTCTAATTTTCACAGTAGCTGTATTCGGATTTCGCCCACAAAGACTGTCAGCAATACTCAGCGCAAACCGTGCCTCTTTGTTCGAGAAGCTTCCCGATTATTGTAGATCGTTTTGTTAAGATAGCACGCAAGACGGTAACACTCAAGATTATTCCAGAGCCTGCGCGACGACTAGTGATAAGGCTAGAATGTTCGACGCGTGAGTTATAAAAGCCGACGCGTTCCAACGATGTTTAGTTGATCGACGGCCGACGCTCCGTTCGCCGCTATCTGTGCCAGTGTGCATAGCTGTAATCTGACTTTACGTTTCACGGCCACAAGTTCGGCCAAATAAACAGTTTCTTCTTTGACTCGCTGACTGTTGCCTTCGTCGACGTCACGACCACGTGACAATATATACGTGCGAGCGAGCGGACGGGAGTGTGGGGCGCAGGGAGGAGAGAGAGCGAACGGCGAGAGAAGGAGCGGCGAAGCACTGCACCTACCCTCTGCTACACTCTCCACACACGCGGGAGCTCCGCCGAGCTTCCGCGATGCGAGCGCCCTCACACACCAGAGCGCGCTCCTCCTCTCCACTCACTCTCCGCTACTCCGCCCGCACCACCTGATCCGGTTGCTAGGGGCGAGGATAAACGCGCGCGCCCGCAGCTGTTGCTATGGGAGAGGGAGTGAGGGCGGAGCGATAAAAAATTACACCATCTTCGGCTAAAGGGAACCATGTGTAGATGTGAAGCAGCGGGCGCTAACGCTTACACTGGCGGCGGCGTTGACGCTGGCGCTCATCGCAGCGCTGCGCAGGAGAGAAAACTGGGGATGCGTAAAGCACGCAGCGATGGAGCGGTGTTTCCTACTGGAACATGCCAATCGCTGCTAATGTGCAATGAGAGACAGAAGACTCTGACTGGACACAGAGACTCGCAGTCCGCTTTTAGTTAACGCGCACGCTGCGAATTTTTATTATTCAACAACGCACAGGAGAAATCTCCCACCGGCACCACCTTGGAGGTCAAGATCCATTGCCATATATACGGGGTGGCCAGTGAACGGTTGTGCAGCGCGAGCAGTCGGTTTTTTCAACCAAGAAACTCGCTAGCAGACGCTGCCTGTGTCTGCGTCGCGAGGCGAGAGAGGGGGGTAAGCGTAGGAGAGGAGAGAGAGGGGGGCGCGCATGCGCAGTGGGAGTGTGGACGCCGCGGGCAGAGATGCCTAGAGGAGAGAGGGGGGGAGCGTAGCAGGGGAGAGAGGAGGGGAGGCGCATGCGCTTGAGGGTGTGGTTCCCGCGGGGAGGGATGCCTAGAGGAGGGAGAGAGGAGGTTTTTTATTTTTATTTTTTTAAAGGGTTTGCGCATGCGCAGTAAGGGTGGTCACGCCGCACACCACCACCACCGGATTAAGCTTCGCCATAAGATGCTTCACATCTAACACCTGCCGGCGCTCACCTCCTCAACCTATCCTTCTCCCCGCGGACCCCGCCGCCGGACAACGCCGGATGCCTGACATTGCCCGACTATGAAATGCATTCGCATTTAAAAGGGAGTCAAAAGCGGATCAAAAGACCGTGATTCCCTTCGGGTCGTCACTTGACCCCTTTTGGAAGGTAGAGGCAGAGAGAGTTAGCATTTTTAAGGGAGTCAGAACACTCTCGCGAAGCGCCTTTCGATTGGCTCCCGGGATGAAGGCGCGGCGTCGTTGTGGCGGGCCCGCGAGCCCCGACGCCAAACTGTCGCCGCCAGCGCGGCGCCTCCGCCACCTCCGCTGCCTCGCTGCCTGCTCTCTCCCTCTCCTCCGTCTTTTGGAATGTGCTGCGTTGGTTGTGCTGGTCGCGTGTCTTGTAGTTTTCAGTTCGAGCGTTCGAGCGGACGTGCGTATCTTCGGTGGCAGCACGCCAGGCTCCGTGCTCGAAGTGACGCTTGGAGTGCGGAATATTTTTGGAGCAGCGGACACGGACAACGTGCGCCTGTTAACGGTGAGTGTACTGCTTCCGTATGTACCAATTACACAGCTTTAGCTGGGCGTCTGCAGCAACTATGCGGAAGTAGGCTGGCAGCCCTTTCCAACGGTAGCCTGCGTCCGCGGGGCTGTTGCAGATGCCCAATTAAAACTGTTACTTAACGAGCTGAGATCGCTATGCGCGTTGTTGTGCAAGTGACTGCAATCCCGTATCAAGGGCCATTATTTTCTGATCGCACATTGTCTGCACTGATGAAGATGCTCGATATTATTTTGAGGTGCGCTTTAGTCTACGTCATAATAACATTTCCATCGATACTCGATTGTGCAGCGGCTTCCGCGCGTGTAAACATGAAAAAAAAGAAAAAAATTGAAGGACACTTTGTACATTCCAAAGTGTGTTCGGCGAAAGCGTGTGGCCATTCCACTGATTATGCCATGTCTTTTTTCTTTTACACTCTCAGTGGCATAAGACACAAACCTAATGGGTGCGTGTTTTCTTCTTTAATTTTTTACCGCGAATCGCAGCGAGACGTGAGACTCATCTTCCTCCGTTCGCATGCGTTAGTATTTTCTCGCGCTTTGCGCATCGTGCAAACGCCATCCGCGTTCCAGCTCTTAAGTTGACGGACCCTTTGTAAATTGGAAAGTGTATTCCGTGAACGCCTGCGTCCATTGAGACGGCGTCGGTCAGAATGATTGCAAACTCTGGTCACAGCGACGCTACGCAAGCAAAGCGCGAGCGCTATAGAGTCCGACGCGACCGGCGTCCGTCTGCGCATCCCGGCGGCCACCTGGCTCAGTGCCAGAGCTCGGATGGACGGACGGACGGACATGGACGGATGAACGGACGGACGGACAGACGGATGGATGGATGGACGGACGGACGGACGAACAGACAGACAGACAGACAGACAGACAGACAGACAGACAGACAGAGAGACGGACGGACGCCGGACGAAGGTCGGACGGACACCGGACGGACGTGAGCATGAGACATTAAAGACTTTCGCCTTAAAGATTACACCATCCACCGCTAAAGGGAACCATGTGTAGATGCGAAGCAGCGGGCGCTAACGCGTACACTGGCGGCGGCGTTGACGCTGGCGCTCATCGCAGCGTTGCACAGGAGAGAAACCTGGGGGGGCGCAAAGCACGCAGTGATGGACGGTTGTTTCCTACTGGAACATCCCAATCGCTGCTGGGCAATGAGAGACAGAAGACTCGGACTGGACACAGAGACCCGCAGTTCGCTTTTAGTTAACGCGCACGCTGCGAATTTTTCATCGTTCGGCAACGCACAGGAGAAATCTCTCACCGGCACCACCTTGCAGGTCAAGATCCATTGCCATATATACGGGGTGGCCAGTGAACGGTTGTGCAGCGCGAGCAGTCGGTTTTTTCAACCAAGAAACTCGCTAGCAGACGCTGCCTGCGTTGGCGTTGCGTGGCGAGAGAGGGGGGAGCGTAGGAGAGGAGAGAGGGGGGGAGATGACGCGCATGCGCATTGGGGGGTGTGGTTGCCGCGGGGGGGGGGATGCCTAGAGGAGAGAGATGGGGGAGGGGACGCGCATGCGCAGTGAGGGTGTAGACGCCGAGGGGGAGGGATGCCTAGAGGAGAGAGAGGGGGGGAAGCGTAGGAGAGGGAGGGGCAGGGGGACGCGCATGCGCAATGGGGGGTGTTAGCGCCCCGGGAGGGATGCCTAGAGGAGAGAGGGGGGAGGGGACGCGCATGCGCAATGGGTGTGTAAACGCCGCGGGCGGGAGGGATACCTAGAGGAAAGAGAGGGGGAAGCACAGCAGAGGAGGTGCGTGGGGAGGGTTTGCGCATGTGCAGTAAGGGTGGTGAGGACGCACACCACCAGCACTACCGCCGGACGGACGGACGGACGGACGGACGGACGCCGGACGGACACCGGACGGATGGACACCGGACGGACGGACACCGGACGGACGGACACCGGACGGACGTGAGCATGAGACATTAAAGGCTTTCGCCTTAAAAAATCCTCTGTGTACAGGACACATAGACGCACTGTATATAATGGCTTTTGTTGTTGGCGTAAAGACGGTAGTTTTGAGGTGCAGATATAGTATGATGCTTTCAGCACGTACGCGGTAGTCGCTTAAATGTTTAGGACTCGCCTCGCCCATAACGGGAAAAGCTCTAGACTTTCAACGGCGCGCGTTGTTGCGGCCGCCGCCGTGCGCACTTTTCCCTCGTTTCCGTTTGCTCTTTTCGTGCTTTGCCTACATCTGCGATGACGTTCGGAGTTATAACAAAATGGAGTGAGTATATGTTACTGTGGGAGCTATGTGCGTTAATTCTAGCATACGCCATGTCTGAGCTACTTTATGAAAGTTGTTTTACACGATAACGGCAAAAAACACGGTTCCTAACCATGCCTCTTTGCATTTGTTGTTTTGTTGTCAGCCTTCATTATGTCTGTGTAAATCACTTATTGTGTATATAGGTATCGCAAACTCTTACTATGATTCCGTTTTCTCATTACGATATCACGTTCTTTTTTTTCAGGTACCATTTTTCATGGCTGCTCACGCTGAACAGGAGCGACAACATAGCAAGTCACAAGTCTGATTCCTCCAGCCTTCACGACTTTTCGATTCTTAATCATAAGGAATAAATGTGGAAACATGATACCGATATCTGCTGTTTATTTTGCACGACATGACGCTATGCACATCACAGTCACACATTTTGGTTGGTTATACTCATACAAGCATGTAAACGAGGAATACCTCAACTGCTTCAACTTTGCTGGAAATGGCATGTTGTTTTGAGTTTTATTAAAATAATGCTAAAATTGAACTATCCTTTTTTTTTTTGCAGTCGCTGGGCACAACGGCAAGTATTAATGGAGTTGCTTAAAATGAATACTTCACTATTTCCAGCAGTAGTCGCGCAAAAGTAGAGCATGGGTCAATTTAGTAGCTTAAAATAGCCGTAGAGTCGCTTGACGCTTCGGTGGGTGTCAATTGACCCGCGTAGGAGCGTCACCGGCAAGGGTCGTCTGACTCCCTCAGAAGTGGTAGTGTGATCCTTCGCATAAGAGTCCTCCCACTCTTCTTAAGAGGGTCCGGGGACTCTCCTGAGCGCGCCCACTCTGACCCACCAAGAGAGTCACCGTGAGTCTCCAAAGAGAGTCGTATACGTGGCAAGTCAGAACTCTCCGAAAAGAGTCAGGTATACTCTTTTTTTTTTTCTTAGAGTGCAGTGTGGACACAGAACATGCGCAAGCGAATGGGCGCCGTCCCAACTACGACAGAAGATGAACACAGCGCATTCGCCTACGCGGCAGTGGCGATGACTGACTCCGCACCTGCGCTTCGTCATCGCTCTATAGAGAGCCAGGGGTTCCCTGCTCCGTGTTTCACCGTCTGCGGCAAACGTTGTTTCCGACAACGAGGCGTTGGTTTTCGTGCTGGAGTTTCCCTAGGCTGACATAGGAACTTTCAACGTTTGCAACCCCTGCCCTGGCTCACTTCGGAAATGACAGGTGTCATATTTCCCAGCTTCCCATGTGTGCGTGCATGCCCAATCCACTTCACTTGCCCGAGCTTTTGCGGAGCGGCTGATATCCTTCTGGACACGGTTACAGCCAATGCAGTGGCTGCTTTACAATAACGCTTAATACGGCATTTGGAAGCTTGAACTTAACGTGAACTTGCTAACGGATAGCATGCTCCGTGCACGTCGGCAAACCAAAACATTTCAGTGCGAATGGGGACAGACTAGCGACAATGATCCCTGTCGCGTCGCTAGCCGCCGCCACGTGCAAACTCGCTCGCACTGTATTTATACTTAGCGAAATTTTCCAATGCAAATAATGCACCACACATTTCACATGTAGACACAAAAAGGCACAGTGGATGAAAACTCATTTGCCCATCTGAAACTACGAACGGGATGGTTTTACCCATACACTTCAAGTATTCATAATGACAGGTGAATGGTCGCAATACATGCACGAACAAATATAACAACAGCCCTCGGGTAGTTAAACAATAGTGCACATTCTCTGCACATTAAAAGCAGTGATGGAAAGAAAGCCGGCTCGGGTAACCACCGAAAGGGTAAAGACAAAATAACCAAGGGTACACATTACAAAAATTCAAAGGAATGTGCTTTGCTGTTTGAAGCAAGGTCGGGCTGCCTGATTGCGCAGAGTTAATTATAAAGATAGACTCAGTGAAGAACAGAAATGCACATGCGCAGGGAATGTAGGAAAACGACGGAGCATGTTTAATTGAATGTGAAGACATCCTCCCAAGTGCGTGTTAGGGCAATAGCCTACACGAACCATTGAGTTTTAGGGACAACATTGCAAAGGTAAACAGGTCGGCGATTGAAATATGTAAACGATGACTGGGGGGATTGGTGGCGGAGAAGTAGGCAGGTAGCAACAAAAGCAGGTAAACTAACGTTAATCTGCGCTAAGGCTCAGAATGTTGGGCTGTGAATTTATAAGGTTTTTTTATAGGAGGAGAACCTTAATTCATCTGGGCAAGGTTATGCCGTATACCATAACAATAATAATAATTATAACAATAGTAATAATAATAATAATAATAATAATAATAGTAGTAGTAGTAGTAATATTAATAGTAATAATAATAATAATAATAAATAAAATCTTGAGCTTAGTGAAGCGCAGGTTACCACCCCGTCATAAAGGGGACGATTTTTCATTCACCCATCCACTGTCGTCGAAAAAACTGGCATGCTTCCTCGCGCACTCGCCTAGGATCAGTCGAAGGCGCAAACCGCCTTCTTTTTTGTGTTCTCCATCGATTGTATGGATTGCCCCGCCCTCCACAGATTGACGTATTATCTATCGCGTTTGCCCTATGCTGGTGACATGTCAGTTAACACAGTGCATGTTAAAACAAGATTTGGCTTTCGGATGTGTTTAGGAATGACACCCTCGGGGATGTCGCGTCAATCATCCACAGCTTTCTCTGATTGATGACGAGCGAAAAGTGGAAATTACCCTACGCCTGATAAGCAAATTGTGTTACCGCCCTACTACCCTACGCTGGCCGAAAAATTACGTAAATACCCTACGGTTGGCAACGCTGTTCTGGAACTAACGCGGCCACCCGTGATAAAGCTCGAATGTTCGATGCCGCATGTATAAATACCGACGCGCCTTACCGCATGTCAGATTATCGACGGCCGACGCTCTGTTCACTACTATCAGTGTACGACGTGTATTGCTTGTAGTGTGACTTTTTGTTTCGCGGGCACAACTTCGTCCAAATAAAAGGTTTCGTCTTGAACTAGCCGACTGCTACCTGCTGCCTGCTTCAACGTCATGACAACGCGACAATATACTTGAGGCAGCCATAACATCTATATTTTCATCGACCGAATTGTGCGCCAATGTGTTTGTAATGGCTGGTAATGGTGAGCATGTTCATACACATCATCGATGACAGCTACACTAGAGCACTGCACGGGCCGGGGATTTTCGGCCCGGGCCCGGCCCGGGCCCGGAACTTGTTTAAACTTACCCACCCGAGCCCGGCCCGGTGACTCAAAGCCAGACCCGGGCCCCGCCCGTACCCGAGGAAAAAATTCGCCTACCCGGCCCGGCCCGGCCCGGCCCGACCGCAGATCGGGCCCGACAGGGGCCCGATTCAATTTTCTAGGTGGTGTTGCCCGAAGATGGAATCGACAACAAGGTATTTTAAGTGGCAAATATATACGGTTTGGTGGCGCATACTTCGCTAACAATTATACTTTAACCAACGGTAATTTCTAGTAAAAAGGGGCTCATGGTGGAAACAGGTAAGCAGGTATACTGTATGCAAAGACTGTTTACTTGACAGTGGTACACTGTACCTACTTTTAAGGCGAAAGCCTTTAATGTCTCATGCTCACGTCCGTCCGGTGTCCGTCCGTCCGTCTGTCCGTCTCCGTCCGACCGTCCGTCCGGTGTCCGTGCGTCTGTCCGTCCGGTGTCCGTCCGTCCGTCCGTCTGTCCGTCCGTCCATCCGTGTCCGTCCGTCTGTCCGTCCGTCCGTCCGTCCGGTGTCCATCCGACCATCCGGGTTCGTCCGTCCGTCCGTCCGTCCGTCCACCTGTCTGTCTGTCTGTCTGTCTGTCTGTCTGTCTGTCTGTATGTCTGTCTGTCTGTCTGTCTGTCTGTCCCGTCCATTCAAGCTCTGGCACGGAGCCAGGTGGCCGCCGGGATGCGCAAACGGACGCCGGTCGCGTCGGACTCTACAGCGCTCGCTCTTTGCTTGCGTGCTTCGCTGTGCCCAGCGTTTGCAATCATTCTGACCGACGCCGTCTCAATGGACACAGGCGTTCACGGAATACACTTTCGAATTTACAAAGGGCCCGTCAATTTAAGCGCTGGCGCTACGGCGTTTGCACGATGTACAAATCGCGAGAAAATACTAACGCATGCGAACGGAGGAAGATTAGTCTGGCGTCTCGCTGCGACTCGCGGTAAAAAAATAAAAAAGAAAACACGCACACATTCGCTTTGTGTGTTATCCCATTGAGAGTGTAAAAGAAAAAAGGACATGGCATAGTCAGTGGAACGGCCACACGCTTTCACCGAACACACTTTAGAATGTACAAAGTGTCCTTCAATTTTTTCTGCAAATACTATGGGGATGCAATCAAGGGTTTGACGGACACCAAGGCTTCGACGGACACCCGTCTGGTTGGGAATAATCATTGAATAAGAAGACGAGGACAGACCAAAAGAGAATAAAAATGCTTTGACGTTGCGGGACCCAGAATGAAAGCCTCGTTCACAAGGATTGTGAACAATTAAGGCTCCCGTTCTGGGTGCCGAGACAGCTACCATGAGGATAATCAGGAGCGTTTCGCTGCAGATATTGTAGCAAGGAAAGTGATTTGCAGCATGAGTTCAGTTTCAATACAGAGCGCAAGAAAAACAGAGGACACAAGGAACAGAACGCTCTCTTCCCTTTGTTTACATTGCGGTCTAATAAAATTTAAAACATGCTCTTACGACAAAGCCAATCGCGCACCCTTCTGGATACGTGCCTCCTGTCTTCAGCATAGTAGCACCTTGCCACAGCAAGAGAAATAGAGAAAGAAATCAAAATTTATTACGTTCCTGTAACTACACAAACCTAGACGAAAATTTTAATGAAACGCGCGCACCACGTGTGCCTTTAGAAATACGTATGAGCTGCCGAAAGAAAGCAAAAAAATATTTGTCATAGCATTCTTTTCATCTATCACACCGCTGCTAGTATATAAACTATAGCAGTTTTTAGTGGCATATTTTAGACCTTGTTTCTTCACATGTCTTTGGGATCAAATTATCAAAATCAAATTATCAAAAGATACCGGCTTCAAGCACGCCAAGCACTGTTTCATCACATATCTTGCCGCGCTAAAGTTTCTCGCCTTGCTTGCGCTAGCCGCAGTGGAGCAAATCTGTCTTGCGAATTGTGAAGGCTTCGCGAGCCTTTGTTTTTAACTTCCACCACTGGAGGAAATTTAGGATGTGTCTGCGTACTTTTGCACAATCAACATAGCTGTCCAGCTCTTGCCTTCATTTTTATCGTCCCCGAACGTCCTGCCACTCTTCAATGTCATCTAGAAATCTGCTCTTTGAGGGCTTCTCCTTGCAGTTTTCAGCAGTGTATGTTATGCATGTTTTGCACCGCCCTCTCTCTCTCTCTTTCCATATTATAATGATGTACGCCTTCCTAACGATGTTGTACTGGTAGAAGGTGGTCATTGGACTGACAGGACGTGGACGAAGAGATCTCATCTATTTTCGAGGTTTCTTTCAGTTTGGTAATAAAGACGCGAAGAAGCTTTTCTATGCTTACTAATGTGGTTCGAGGTAAAGGGACCTCAAGCACATGGCACGGAATTCGTAATTGTCATTTTCAAGCCGGACATTTCATAAGCGAATATACTTTGCCCGACGCCTTCGTTTATTAGCCTATGCTATTCCTGCACATTCCAACGCTGTTACGGCAGTATCATGTATCTCTCGCACTATATAGCGCATGGTTCTGAAACACACGCCCCGCGGCCCGCACACGACTGCCTTCGTCCGATTTTTATTATTTTCTTTATAAGTACGCCCTTAAGCTACATAGATATGACAGGTATAAAGCATGTTCTTTGAGACACACCATGCATCCGCCATGCGTTGATACATAACCATGAAAGAAAAGTCTATATTTCATAATCGCCGTTCAGATTTTAGTCATTTTGGAGATAGGTATAGATATGTTGTTGGAATATCGCCACCAAATACCCTTCAGAAATGACCGATATATGAGATATGGTAAAGGTATTTCAAATGACAAAATTAGGTGACATTTGGTACAACCTATTCTCTACCCCCCACCCCCCTCCTACCCACTGTCCTGGCCTTTGCGGGAGTAAATTTTCGTGAATGCATACCGTTAGCTGACGCGAGTTTGAGACCCCTGCTATCACGGAAAACAAATGTCTTTATAGAAATTCTATGTAACGAGACTCCATGCAGCCCTTTCGTTTTAGTGGAGGGCTGGGATATTCAAGATCGTTTCCCAGCTTTAGCGCTCTTGCGATCATAAGTTATAAATTTATTACATTACTTTAATTACTGTGATCACAGAATAACGTTTGGGTTATAAAGTAATACATAATGCGAATTAAGCCCAGAATAGCCAAATGTTAACTATGTAAGCGTCTGGTCTATTTACTTTTAGCTCGCCCATTTCAGATAAATTAAGTAGCCCCATATGCAAGAATCAAAAGAAGTTCAGTACTTGGCCAACATAGAACTCCAAATAGCTTGCCCCACAAAAAGGAAGCGTTTTTTTTTTTTCGAGATAAAATGTGAAACATATATGTATGTGCAACGCCTTTGGAACAAACTTAAAGGGGCACTAAAAAGAAGAAGAATTTTTATATAATGAGTAAATTCCTCTTTTACAATTCCAAAATAACCACGGTTGCCGTGACAAGACTCTTGGTAAGCGCGAAAATGTGGGTGGCGACGCCACCTTGAAATTCGTGCGGCAGAAGTCGTCACGTCACAGATTCTGACGGCGTCTACTGGGGCCTACGTGGATCCTAATCGGTCAAAATGAAGTAAATTGACCTCTGGGTGGCCCAAAGACTTTGCATGCCAAGTTTCAGGAAATTTTGAAGAGCTAGTGCCCCCCAAAATACGACGAATACAGTTTGAAATCCGTGACGCCACGCGGCGGAGATTTCAGCGCGCAATTCTAAAATGGAGCTTTGACGTTGATTTTTTTTCCTTTGTTAGTAAACTTATGGTGGTCAAATGAATGACATTCGTGTTCTCAGAATACACATTATCAGTCTAAACCGATTCAGTGTTTCACTTTAGTGTCCCTTTAAGAACTGAGAAAAATCGAAGCCCGGCCCGACCCGAGCCCGCCACCCCAAACCCGGGCCCGGCCCTAAGCCCGGAGGTTCAGGCCCGAGCCCGGCCCGGGTCCGCCGTGAAACCTACTTTACCCGGCCCGGCCCGGCCCACGGGCCGGGCCGGGCTCGGGTTTTTGGGTAGGCCCGAGCCCGTGCAGTGCTCTAAGCTACACCGACACCTTCACTGAGCGACCGCCTTGACAGCCTAGAGAAGTGCATGAAAAATAACCAATTGCATACATTAGAAGGATGGTGTAGGTCAGACTTGCCTACGAATTCTTGCATTACCCTTATGAAAATGACCCTTGATTTTCCATTGCCGGATTGTGATTGAATTATTGACTTCATTGATTATCCATGGTTACGCAATACTCATTGACTTGCTTCAATACTTCGTCCACAAAATTTCTGTTGAGCAGTTCGCAATCAAAGTTTCATTAACTCATTTCAATAGAAATACCATTGAGGGAATATTTCCTCAACATTATTTCTGTCGAGCACTTTGCAATAAAAATTTCATTGACTCATTTCTATCAAAATACCATTGAGGAAATACTTCGTCAACAACATTTCTGTTGAGCACTTTGCAATAAAAATTTCATTGACTCATTTCTATCGAAATGCCATTGAGGAACTGTTTCGTCAGCAATATTTCTGTTGAGTAGTTTGCAATAAAAATGCCATTGACGCAGTTATGTCGAAATACCATCCAGGAATTATTGACTGCCGATGCAACTATCGTGCGACTTAATGTAGTTCCGCGTGGTTTGCACATTCTCAAATTCTATATGGCGTGCGTCAGGGGCGTAAGTTTTTTTTTATTTTTTATTTTTTTTTTTTGAGGGGGGTGGGGCATTGGGGATGGGTTCAACTGCCCTTGTCATGCGTGTGTTTATATACGGATGCAACGGTAAATAATTCTAAGGGGTGTTGAACAGCCCCCCCCCCCCTCCCTCCTCCCCCTTTGGTCACGTACGCCGATGGTGTGCGTGTCGTTCTCTTTCATCGTTATTTACCACTCCGAGAACAGTTTTTGTGTATGCGCGGGTTCTTTGACTCTGACTTCTCTGGGAGCAAAGATGCTACAAAAACCCATCGGAAACTTGTAAATATTGTCTTGTATTTATAGATCGGATACTTAACGAACACAGTAACTCCCAAAAGAGAATAAAATCCTTGCAAGCACTGTGTGCCCGTTCCGCCTTTGTTTCTTCAATGCCAAGCAGTGGCGTAGCCAGGGCGTGGCACACCGGGCACGTGCCCCCCCCGAAATTTTTTTTCGCCATGGCATGCAGAGCGAAAAATGACCATTTCAGGCAGGTGCCCCCTCCGAAATCAAGGAGGTGCCCCCCCCCCCCCCCCCCCCCGAAATTTTCTGGCTACGTCCCTGATGCCAAGGGCAACGTATTTCGTGGAAAACTGCAAAGCGCAACTTCGAAGCGGAACAACAATCACATTGAACACAGGACAACAGCTTTTTTTTTTTCAAGACATAAGTAGAAGACTTCAGTATTTTTATTGCGGTTACTATTCAGTATATTGGCTTTCTATTCAAATGTAAACGAACTTGCCCAGAAACGACGTTTGTTAAACCATATTTTTTCGATTAGCTGTTGCCCTTCTATAAAAGTTTTCTCCTGCTTTTATTACGACGACATGCAATGTACTTTTAAATAATGTTTCAGGGGGAGATTTGAAATTCATAGTATGTATACAAACTTCCTTACGTGTGCCACTTGAAATATATCAATTAAGGCTAACAAAGCACATCAATACGAAAGAAGTTGCAGCTGAATCATCATCAATGCGTCACGCTTAGGGCGACTAAGGGCGAGGAATTGATGGTGAAATTGATTCGTTGCTGAATACGAAGAGGTATTAACTGGTACTGCGAACACTTGTTGCCAAAAGGTGCGGGTTTTCTACGTGCCTTTGTTTTACACACGCATGGACGCACACTTTTAGCCAGCCGTAAGGACAACAGTTGTTACTGCTAGCAGTAATTAAAACGCACCCCTCGTCTACAGATGCTGCATATGTTTGAACAACAAAAGCGCAGTAGTAGTATTAAGAACCGAGCTGACGCGGTTGCTGACGCCCGATCGTACAAAAAGCGCGCGTTCGAGAAAGAAGTGGGGAACAAGGCATGGCCTCCGAGATTGCACGTCGGCGCGATCTAAGAGGCCGTGAATGGACTCTAGCATGGTCGACAGCTGGGTCGTTGGTATGGTTCCATATTATTTAAAGCAGCCCAAAGGACAGGACGAAGTGGACACAACGCTTACTCGCAACTAGAAGGTTTATTAGAAGAAGCATAAAAAGAAAACAAAATGAAGTGACCCAAACGAACTGCGCCATCGCCGCCACGTGCGAATCTTGCCAACATGCTCGAAGGCAAGAAGAAACGATAAAAAAAAACAGCGATCGGTAAACAGTTTTAACGTCTTAACACTAGATAGGCAGCAACAAGGTATAACAAAAAACAAAACACAAAAGCCAAAGAGCATCTGTCATGGCATCTGTCTACCCCGCCTCCAAATAACTCATTTCGGTTTGCGATAACGCCACTGTAGGAGAGCTGTACAGGGCTCTGTGCTGAGCCCCTTCCTCTTCAACCTGGCGATGGCGGGACTTCCAGCTTATCTCCCGACAGGCACCAGGTTCCCGGCCCACTGCTCCGTCTACGCCGCGACAACGTCGCACTCTGGGCCCGGGGACCACGGCAGTCCATTCCAGCCATCAGGAGATCACTGCAGGCGGCCCTGGACGCAGTCATCACCCACCTCGGAGACATCGGACTCAAGGTCTCCGCCACCAAGACCGAGGCACTGCTGATCCACCCCTTGGCTGCGGCACGGGTCTACGTGAAACGGCTGAGGATCGGCAACCGCCACCTGCCATGGAAGTTGACGGTGAAGTACCTGGGGCTCACCATCGACCACCGGCTCACCTGGATCCCAGCTGCCAAGGCCGCCGCCTCACAGGTCACACGTGTCCAGGGAGCCATCAGCAAGCTGCAGCAGCGTGGCCGAGGCTGCTCCACCAAGTGGCACTACGTCTCAACCAGGCTGCGGCATCCTCGGTCCTGCTGTACGCCTTCCCGCTGGTGACCCTGACCCCGGCCAGGAGACTCCGCCTGGAGGAACTTCACAGGAGAGCGCTGAGGGCCATCCTGGGGCTCCCCAAGTGCTCCCCCCATCGCAGCGACCCTCGCCGAGGCAGGAGAGTGGCCCCTGTCCCTACGCATGCTCCAACGTGCGTTGGGGCACATCGACCGCCTTCACCGCGCTGCCGACGGCAGGACCCTCCTGGAGCGCCTTCGCAGCCAGCCAAGGTCGCGGATGGGTGGACTCTGTCAACTCTACCACCAGATGGTCCCGGATCCACCAGTTCCGGTTGCCCTTCCACCGCCCCACCACCGGCCACCTGAGGTCCACCTGTCCTTGGAAAGGGCCACCAAGCGCCGAACCCCTGCGGCAGCACTGCAGCAGGCCGCCGCCTCCAAGCTCCAGGAGCAACTGCAAGGGCGGCTACAGGTCTTCACCGATGGATCCGTCATGCCAGACGGGACTGCAGCGGCGGCGTGCGTCATCCCGACTAAGGCCATCAGCAGGCAGTGTCGGCTGCCTTTCCCGGCGAGCTCCACGGCCGCGGAACTGGCGGGACTTCACCTGGCGGCGGACCTGCTGGCTGAGGACATCCCTGCTGAGCCGATTGCGGTCCTCTGCGACAGCAAGGCGGCACTACAGACGCTGGCCAACCATCGCCGCGCCGGGCTAACAGGGAACCTCCTGGCAACCAAGTTTCGGGCCCTGGCGGCATCCGGGGCGTCCGTCTCTTTCCACTGGCTGCCCTCTCACGTGGGCATAGCTGGCAACGAGGCGGCGGACACACTGGCCAAGGCAGCACACCAGACAGGCACCCCCCATCACCCAGGCCGTCGCGGCCAGGGACTACTCGCAGGCCCGCCTCAAGAAGCTCCTCGTCACAGTCCACCCGAACCGGAGGGTGGCAAACGGGCAAGGACCAAAGCTTCTCCCAGAGACGGGCCTCACCAGGAGGGAACGATCATCCCTGCTGCGACTGCGGACCGGTTGCGTGTGGACCGCAGCCCGCCGCCACCTGAAGGGTCGCTGCGCCTCCCCAGCCTGCAGCCGCTGCGGCGACCCCGAGACCCTTGAGCACCTCATTTGTGCCTGCCCCGGACTGGCAGAGGAACGCTCGAAGGTCACCACAGCCTACCGGAGACTGGGCCTTCCTTCCACCACTCTGGAACACCTCCTCTTCCCATCTCGTCCCCATCTACCAGCGCTGCGGAGCCTGGCGGAGTTCCTGGACGAGACGGGAATCGCGGCCTACCGCTGAGACCGGGACCCTTGCCACCCCTATCCTTGCTGCCGGACTGCTGCTGTTCGTGCTGGAGAGCTCTGCGCCACTACATCCCTAACCTTTTTTTTCTATCCACTGTCATCCCATCCCCCCTATCCCGCAGGCGCTGCGCCGTGCTCCCGACCGGGCTGCAGAAATTAGGCGCCTTTTTCCTTCTTCGAACCACAACCACCACCACCACCAACAGAAAGGTGTAGCCGAAGGACGGAGGAGAGCGCTGCCAGGCTAAGCCAGGCCAACGCAGTTCAAATCGCGCGCCCGCTGAGCGAGAGCCAATCAGTTCAAACCGGAGAGCGCGCAAGCGCAGTCGGCGCGGTGACGTTTTAGGCTTGTCTGGACTCGAACGCTCTCGCTGCGAACAAAGTTTGCTTCGCATACGTACTTTTACCGTGTTTATCAACATTACGCGTGGTCATCGTCGTTGAATAGACACGTAGTACTGCTTACATTGCGTGTCGGTGCGTACGGGTGGTTCGGGTTGTTGTTTGACACGGAATCTTCGGCGGCGATGCGTCGTCGTGGGCCCAAACAACGGACGTGCAGCCGGCACAGCTTTGTCTGAATGGGATCGCAAGCGCGCCTTTTGACGAGACTCACAGGACTCACACCAGCGGATACCACACTTCGGTGAGTTCAAGAATGTTGTCAAATCGGGTAACTGAGTTACATTAGTGCGTGACGACTTTTATGCAGGGAAGAGTGCTCGGGCGGCGAGTTACCCCGCTGTGCAAGATAAAGGGCCTGATACGGAAGTATGCATTGCGCCAACATCTTTGCTTTCTGTGCTTGGCCATGTGTGTTGCCGTATGCGTTGATTGCAGCTGTAAACAAGCCGACGAATGCACTTTCCATTAGCGATTCTGTGCTCTTGTCATGCAAGCCTTGTGTTGCTGAGCCGTTATTCCTTGGTTGCGTACAGTGCGAGATCGTCGCCTGAAGCGGCTTGTACAATGCCTTGTCGCCGTAAAAGTGGGTCTGCTTCTAAACGTACTAGTTCCACATGCATGTGACGTTATAGTTCAATAAGCATGGGTATAATGAACTAACGTGCAAAGGTAGACGGGGATGCAGATAGAATGACACAATGCTGTCATGCATACGCTACGCTGCTCAGAGCATGCCTCAGGTTGTATTGCCGTCTTCCGTGCTGCGTCGCTTTTGCAAATAATTAGCACGATTGTGCATTGGATAATAAAATAATCTGGCTGCGCAAGGTGGCTGCTCGTAGCACTTAGATGTGTACAAGAAGTCCACTGGAAGCCGTGCATTTGTGTGAAGTAACAGGAAGTGCCACACATACAGTGGCGTAGCCAGAGGGTGGCACATCGGGCCCGTGCCCCCGTCGACATTTTTTTTCGCCATGACTTACAGAGCGAAAACTTACCATTTCAAGGAGCCCCCCCCTCCCCCCGAAAAAAATTTCTGGCTACGCCCCTGCACACAGACAACTGTAAACTGATTTAATGAGAAGTCGCACAGCGTGCATGTAGCGTGTTTTCTTTTTGGACATGACAGATTTTTTATAAACGTTGTATGACATTTGGGCTCCTTTAATTTTCGCACAGGAACTCTTAAGTTGAGGCGTAAATTCTTTGCCGCAAGCAAAGTTACATTGACGCAGCTAATCGTTTCTCCACTTTTTAATTAATGACATGAGGGAAGTGGTGATGTTAGACCGATATAGTGCGTGCCAGGTTATGGCATGCCAGCCTTTTTTTTCTTTGAAATCACGAACGTTGCATGTAATCCGAGATCTTCAACTTCGAATTTTATGGTTGATGTCGGAGCTAGGAGCGCCCGGCGTGCCAGCAACGTGGCGCCTCTGAACTACACATGACGAGGACGTGACAACATTTGAAAAATAACTTGGTATAGTTGCACTCAAGTCAGTAATTAAAAGTAGTTAACAAGTTATTGATGGTTAGCGTCAGTTCAAGTTACGCTTATTACGCAAGTGCATGCTCTGCTTGTTGCTGTATTTGAAAAAAAAATTGGGCCAGACATTTATCTTGTCATTTCATATTTTCTTTCTGTTCAAACAAAAATTCTTGTAACAATGAAGTAGCACTGTTGCAACAGCTTCTTATCCCAAATGGTTTAGGCTGTGCTGGTGCATTGAAACACTACTTGATTGTGTTGTACTGAACAGTTTTTGTTTTCCTTGGTGCTTTGATAAAGAAGGAGGAATTTAAATGGGGCTGTTATTTGCACGATTCAGTACTAAGGTGTAGGATTCCGTGAAACTGGCAACAATGCTGCTTTTGTTTATCTAGTTATCAGAGAACGCGGTATGCGATTTGTGCTCTGGCGTGCTTAAAGCACTGAGAAATAGAACAAACAAAAGAAAGGAATAAATCAAGGGCTTATTTTCTTTGTTAGACACAACCCGATGAAGCCAAGGGAGGCATAGGGGAGATCATTCGTAGTTTTTAAATGTAGTGTTGTAATTATGACATAAATTAAGAGGAATTAATGTGGACAAAAACACAACATACTGCTGCCAGGGCCTGAACCTACAACAAAGTATTGCATCTGATACTCCATGGCTTTAGCTACCACAAAGTCGCTCTCTCATCCACCCAGTGGGCACTTCTGTGTGTGTAATCCCGGCAGTGCCACACCAGCATTCACAGCCATGCTGGTATCGCGTAGCCCGGGATCTCTTTGCGAACTGGTAGCTGACCAATACACGCTCAAATGCTACCTGAGGGCATCAAGCTTGCTGGCACGAGGCCCTCGCTATGAAAGAACAAAAGGGGGGTTGAATCAAGGGCTCATTAAATTGAACAGAAATTGCACATTTATCATAGATGTATTCATTTATTAGGGGGTGCTGCTGAAGTTTTCTTGTGTTCAATTGACCTATATGGCAAGCTGTATATTTCATCCTTTTTTGTTACACAAGGGCAGGAAAGTTCAACACCTATTGCATTATTACAATTGTTTGCAGTGAGCCATTACTCCTCTAATACTTGTTCTTAATGCATACTGGGCCCATTTTCGAGGACAATATTGGTATATAAACATATGCTTATGTCAAGCCATCATGTTTAATATTTACTACTTGTGTACTGTAAGGCCTCTTTTGTGGTATCTGTTATGCATGTTCCCAGCACAGACGGCTGTTCAAGGGACTGAAGTGGTGGACAACTTGCTGTAAAAGAGGGGAGCATTCTTCCTGCAAGTCTGGACAGGGCCATATTAAATGGTACGCATTTGTTTCCATCACTGCAAATAGACAGATAAGATTTTTTCAAATGATAAACTTATTAACACGTAATAGCAAGTGCACGTCATATACATGTTCCACTTGGCCGTGTAGTACATGTTTGTGGTACAATGTACTGGATGCTTTGAGTTGAAAAGATTATAGAAGAGACACCTTGGATCAAGACTAATATTCAGAAATGAAGTGTCAACTACCTGCACTGCGCCATAGCAAGATGTCTGACTGAGCAAACGTCTATGCACGGCAGAATTAGTGATTTTCAGAGTTTCGCGATGAAGTAAAGCCTTGGTAAAAGTTGTAAGGTATGCATGCTTGTGCAGTGGAGTGGTGCCGTCTTGGGCATTGTGTTTGCCCTAACCAAGTTGCACAAATGAACTGGCAGCGGACTATGGCATCCAAGTATTATTCTTTACCTTTATGTGTGAAACAGCACAAAAAATTAATGAAGAGCAAGACTGGTGGAGCACGGACAGAGTGCTGACTACCGATTGGAGGTTATTAGTAAAACCCTGCCAAATATTCCAGTTTCAAAAAGTAATTTTCGCAGAGGAACGGAAACAAGGGACACATCAAGTGTCTTATCGTTGAGTAATGATACTCTTGCTGCCATGTCTATTGATGACATGCTGACTATCTTCTCGCCAGACTTGCATACAGTGTGCCTCTGGATATTCACCATACTTCATTTCTGCATTTATTGTGAATCTGTCTTTATGAAGCAAATCTTTGCATGCACGCTCCTTGCACTGTAATGCCCAGTAACTTCCATATTCATTTTTACATTGTTCTGCTAATGTTTAGTTTAGTGGTTAACATTGTCCTGCCTGCCATTAAAACCTTCACTGCGATAATACTATATTGTATGCTAGATGAGTTATTCAGTGTCCACTTGTGTGATTGGTGGTGCCCTTATATTTACATTTGATGTTTGGTGCTTGTTTGCCGCTAAGCACCTTGGCCATTTATAAAACACCATCAATCACCTTCGCTACTTAGTTAATGAAAACATCTATAACATTTTTCAACATGCTGACTAAATCAAACAGCTCTGAGTTGGCGTTTGGTGTCTCCTATCTTTTGCTTCTTACAAACCGTGACATGTATCTTAGAATCCCACTGTGAAACTGTTCAACTCTTTTGTGGTTTCTTACTTTAAAGGAGCATTTGGCTGTTGTATACTGCTTGTTAGTAAGTGTGGGTTTATAGTTATAAAAAAAAGATTAATATTCTCGCAAATATATCCCACAGTGGATATGCCATTTTTAAGACATAACATTCCTTATAGCTGTTGTGTTTATTTTGCAGGCTTTATTGTAACCAGCTTGCACAACTGCACTAAAACCAAAGTAAAATGATGTCCTAAGCTTGAAAACACACTTTGCTGTCAGCAGTGGTATTACATCTTTTTTTTTTTGTAGAGAAGCTTATGAACAGTAATTATGACATGCAAAATGCACTTACCAGCATTTTAGTGTTTGCAATACAAATAAAATGAAGCTGCCCTTAATTCTTGTGACGTGGTAGAATTTCATTTAGGAGCAATAAAAATATGCTGCACAATACGAATTTTCTACTGCTATTCGCATCTCACTTGGGTAAAGTGACAAAATTATTTAAAATGCCTTGAAGTCTTTAGGAATTGAAAATTTTAAGGGTTTGCTTTTGTTTGTTAGACACAACATTAATGAGAACTAACAGACAATAATGCCAAGGAAAGTATAGGGGATGTTATTAGTAGTAAATGTAATGTTAATGTGAAGAAAGAATAGTGGACGAAAGGATAACTTGCCGCGGGCAGGGACTGAACCTGCAACCTTTGAATAATGCGTCTAACGCTCTGCCAACTGAGCTACTGTGGCGGCCACCGCCGTCCACTTTATGGGCTATATATGTGCATTAAACATGGGAGCGTCAGTCAGTGACGCTAGTAGCCATGACGGCAAGTGTGGAACACTCTTTTTCTGCCTGTTACGTCACATAGCACGTGACTCCAACAAAATGCCTTGTAGATTTTGTAACTTTTGTTACTAAACATATTGTTACTCAGTAGGCAAAGTTAAATAATAGTTGGGCTAGTTTGCTGAACAGAAAAGGGAAGAGTGAAGGGCAGAGGCAGCTCAGTCTTTTTGGTAGCTCAACTGCCAGAGAGCACTAGGATTCAGCTGACGAAATTTAAACAATGACACGTGCAAGGAAGCCACTGTATGTGCAAGTAAAAGCACCGAGCAATGCATCCTATTGGTGGACTGTTAAAATTAAAAATGTTACCCATGTTTTAGCTGGACATGTGGGCTCTGACTGCTCACTTTACAGATTGGCAAGAAGATTGCTGCAGTTTCATGGCTGGTTGAAAAATGTAATTGTATCATTTGTGAACCCGCAGGGCGAGAAGTGGCATATTTTACTAAGAACCTTACCGACTGACTTCTGTCGTCAGTGAGTTTTTGCTGACCTGCTTGCATGTTCATTTCTAGCACACTTGTTGGAGCATTTGTTAGCCCATAGGGGATAACTTGCATTTGTGAATGAATTTCACCAGTTGAAGGCAAGAGCTCTGCCCTGTCTCTTGATTTCTGTTATATGTTGCGGATGCTACTAGCGCGAGAACACACGGACAAGAAAGAAGACGACACACTGCGACACACTGCGACACACTGCGCTATCAGCGCAGTGTGTCGTCTTCTTTCTTGTCCGTGTGTTCTCGCGCAGCGCAGTGTGTCGTCTTCTTTCTTGTCCGTGTGTTCTCGCGCTAGTAGCATCCGCAATGAATTTCCAACAAGCCCAAGCCGCTACACTTGTGAACTGTTATATGTATAGCTGGAAAATATGTTGCAGCTAAAATGGCAAAGTATGAACACCTTTGGCTTTGAAGGTGTTCATAAAGTTCTTGCACAGCGTACTTTTTGTTCTTGCCCTCTTTTGCATTCTTTACTGAAGAATGCACAATGCTGGTGATGCACTGCAGTTATTTTGAAAGCAGTGAGTGCGTGAAGACAAGGAGAGTGAAAAAATAACGCACAGAGCACTACTTCCATCTAATATTTATGACAATACATATGTGCAGTTTCTTCGCTCATGTCGTGGTAACATGCGTGCTCAAGAACACAGCCATCGCTAAAGATTAAAGGCATCAACTGCGCAAAGAAACGGCAACGAATCTTTAGCGAAGAAACGATGTGAGTCTTGTTTTTGAGCATGCGTGGTACCACGAGATGAGCAAAGAAACTGCATATATTGGCGTGCTTGTGTTGCAATAAATGTTCTAATAACACTTGTCGTTGGGCTAGTTGGTGCATTGCATGAAGGAAATATGATTCGCCAAAAAATTAACGAACATAGAAAACGGCGAAGAAGACAGGAAAACGGCTTGACTGCGTTTGGTTGTCTAGCTGCTTTCCTGTCTCCTTCACCGTTTCCTGTGTTTGTTCATTAATCAATATTAGTTGGAAGTAGTGCTCTGTGTGTCATTTTTTTCTCTCTCCTTGTCTTCGTGTGCTCACTGCTTTCAAAATACCCCGCAGGGGCGTCTGCGCGAGCAGGCGTTTGGTGTGTGGCGGACACCACGGACCCGAGCTAACGGGGGGGTTTCGACTCCCTCCCACGCCTTAGCCGTGCGTGGCTCAGCCGTGTCCGGGGAAAAGGGGATCCTGGGGGTTGAGCCAATGCCGGGTGATTGGACCTTTAAGGCCCGCCGGCGGAGGCAACACACCCCTTTGGCCCTAGCTTCACGTAGACGGCACCCCTGGGCTGACCCACCCAGGGGAAATCGGCAGTCGCCTTTTCCTGTCTCTCTCCTCAAATCTTCGTCTTTCTCTTCCACTTTTAATCTTTCCTGTCCTCTCTTCACTTCCATTTACTTCCTTGTTTCCTGGCGGCAAGGGTTAACCTTGTGTATATGTCCTCCCTTGGGCCCTATATATTCGGTTATAGTGGTCATGTACAGCTGGCGTCTGTGCGTCTGCAACGTCGCACAGCGCCCCCCATGTTGGGCTCGGTGGTGGGCGGCTGGCATGGCCGCCGAAATTAATGATATACATATGACCTCAAATGCTTTCCCCAAACTTCCTGATCGCCCTCTCGCGAAAAGATGGCGCACCGAAGAAACGCACAGCCTATTTGCTAAATCTACGGAAAACTTCCCTCGCTTTCATGTGATCCACTGCACAAATCCCGAAAAGACGGTCAGAACCCTTTCCCCATTCATTGTTGCCAAGTGTCTTGCTGACACGATAGGACCAGGCTACAAGGCCACTAAAATGACAAGCGGAGACCTACTGCTTGAAGTGCGCGACAGTGTGCAGTACAGAAAACTTTCAAACCTTGTTGGATTTGGCACGGTTCCGATCACAGTGACCCCACATCGATCGATGAACACCGTCCGAGGAGTGATCTCCGATGACGACCTCCTAAACCTGAGTGAGGAAGAGCTGCTCGAAGGATGGAAGGACCAGGACGTAATCCAGGTCCAAAGAATTAAGATCAAACGTGAGAACAAATAAATTGCCACAAAATTTCTGATCGTCACCTTCGCTTCAACTGTCCTGCCAGATTCCCTTGAAACAGGGTACACGAAAACAAGAATAAGACCCTACATTCCAAATCCACGTAGGTGTTTTAAGTGCCAACGCTTCGGTCATGGCTCACAGAGCTGCAGAGGTCGACTGACCTGTGCGAAATGTGGGAACCATGAACATCCCTCTGACACCTGTGACAATCCGCTTCACTGTCCAAACTGCGAAGGTGATCACGCAGCATATTCTAGAGCATGTCCTACATGGAAAAAAGAAAAGGACATTATCACACTCAAATACAAAGAAAACATTTCATTCAAGGAAGCAAGAAGACGGTGTTCACCTTTTCATGGCACATCATATGCTGTTGCGGCGCGTAGGGGGGCAGCGCCGCACTGGCCCTCGCCACTGGCCCGGCCCGCGCTGAGCGAGCTGTCGGCAGTGGCTCCCGCCCCCGTGGTGGAGGCAGTTAGCTCTGCACCACCCACCCAGCATGAAAGCCCAGCTACCCTAGGGTTGCTGGCACCAACACAATCATCGGCGAAAGCCTGCGCTGCGCGAACCGAAAGCGCAGGGCCGCCACCAGCCGTCATGGTGGGCGCAGCCAAGGCTGCCTCACTCTCCTCGGCCTCAGCAGGCACTGGCAATGGCCAACGCAGCCTGGACTCAAAGGCAGTCCCGTCAACCTCTGGGCTGATGGGTGCGAAGGCCTCGCCCTTCTGCGGCGAGGTTTTCGCGCGAAACTTCCCGCTCACTCGAGCGCGTGTCCGGCGCCTCGCAGGAGGCAATGGACACCACACCTACCCTAACGGCGCATCCAGCGCCAAAGGAGTGGCGAGCGTCCCTCGACCGCTCCAAACAAGATAAACCCCGCATTATGGGGCCTCGAAAGGGCCCTGTAATCTAACACAGCATCTTTTTCCTCTGTACGCACAGCACCAATCCACTTTCGGTATGGAGACACAAATAATGCAGTGGAACGTCAGAGGCCTTCTTAGGAACCTCGATGATGTTCATGAACTCTTACACACACATACCCCAAAAGTGCTGTGTCTACAAGAAACCCACCTAAGAACCAACCACACAAACTTCCTTACACAGTATGTCATTTTTCGAAAAGATCGTGATGATGCGCTCGCGTCATCTGGTGGTGTTGCCATCGTAATTAGACAAAAGGGTAGCGTGTGAACGTATCCAGCTGCAAACGCCTCTGGAAGCAGTGGCTGTTCGAGTTGTTCTCTTGAACCGTCTCGTAACCATTTGCTCGCTTTACATTCCCCCACACTACAAACTACATAAACACGAACTTCAGTCATTTATAGATGAGTTGCCGGAACCTTATATTGTTCTTGGAAGATTTCAACGCACACAGTAACTTGTGGGGCGACTCTCGCAGCGACGCCCGAGGTCGTCTAATTGAGCAGTTTTTGTTTTCCAGCGGCGCTTGTTTGTTGAACAAAAAGGAACCCACGTATTTTAGCCTCGCCAGCAAAACACATTCATCCATCGATCTTACCATTGTCTCGCCATCCCTTTTACCTGATTTTAATTGGAACATTATTAAAAACCCATATGGGAGCGATCATTTCCCAATACGTCTGAGGACAGCAAAAGAGCACCAATCTACACCACAAGCTTCCCAGTGGAAGGTCGATACAGCCGACTGGGAAAGGTACCGGTCTCTTACTGCAAGTATCTCGTGGTCCGACATGTCTTCATTAGGAATTGATGCTGCTGTCGAATACTTTACTGCTTTTATAATTGACGCCGCTTCGCAAGTGTTTATCTGAAGTAAAAAGTGTGGGAGGCAAACGGCGTGTTCCTTGGTGGAACGAGGAGCGCCGCAAAGCTCGAGAGAAACAAAACAAAGCGTGGGGACTTTTGCGAGACTCCCCTACAGCCGAAAATTTAATAAATTTTAAACAGATAAAATCCCAAGGCAGGAGAATCCGCCGGCAATCTAGAAGAGAGAGTTGGCAAAGATTTATTGCTAGTATCAACTCATACATGGATGAGGCTAAAGTGTGGAATAGGGTTAGTAGGATGAAAGGTCGACAAACATCCTCGCTACCCCCTGGTGAACATACACGGTGACTCCTTGGAAGAGCAAGCTAACTTCCTGGGCGAGCATTTTGAACATGTATCCAGCTCGTCACACTACTCCGACACCTTTCAAAGGTACAAAACAAAAATGGAACAGCAGAAGTTGGAACGTAAAGGTGCAACCGAAGGATACAACAAACCTTTCTGCTTAGCCGAGCTGCAGGCAGCACTGAATGGCTGCAAGAAATCTGCCCCAGGTTCAGACCGTGTAATATATGCAATGTTAAAAAATTTACCTCATGAAACTAAAAAAACCCTTCTTTGCCTCTACAATGCTGTGTGGTCTTCCGGTGAAATCCCATCTGCATGGAAAGAGGCCATTATCATCCCTATTCTGAAACAAGGAAAGGATCCATCGTCTGTCTTAAGCTACCGGCCTGTAGCACTAACGAGCTGTCTGTGCAAAGTATTTGAAAAAATGATGAACCGCCGCTTGTTACATTTCCTGGAATCGAACAAGCTTGCTTGACCCATATCAGTGCGGGTTTCGAGAGGGTCGATCAACAACCGACCACTTAATCCGCATTGAGTCACAGATCCGCGAAGCTTTTGTGCATAGGCAGTTCTTCCTCTCGGTCTTCCTCGACATGGAAAAGGCTTTACGATACGACATGGCGTTTCGGAATATTGAAAGACCTTTCACACTTAGGCATACGTGGTGCAATGTTAAATGTAATAGAAAGCTACTTGACAAACCGAACATTCCGTGTACGAGTGGGCAATGCCCTCTCACGATCATTTGTGCAGGAGACGGGAGTCCCCCCAAGGGGGGGGTGCTCAGTTGTACGCTTTTTATTGTTAAAATGAATTCGTTGCGCCTGCGCATCCCGCCCAGCATGTTTTACTGCACATATGTCGATGATATACAAATAGGGTTCAGATCTTGCAATCTCGCTATCTGTGAACGGCAGGTTCAGCTTGGCCTGAACAAGGTGGTCAAGTGGGCAGGCCAGAACGGCTTTAGACTAAATGCACAAAAGAGTACCTGCGTCGTATTTTCCCGAAAGAAGGGTCTGCACCCTGATCCAGACATCGCCATGCAGGGTCAACGTCTACCTGTAAACATGGAACATAAATTCCTGGGGATAATTCTGGACGCAAAACTAACTTTTGTGCCACATAGAAAGTATCTAAAAAATAAGTGCATGAAAACACTGAATATTTTCAAGGTGTTGTCACACACTACATGGGGTAGTGACAAAAAGTGTTTAATGAATCTTTACAAGAGCCTCGTCCGCTCACGTATAGATTATGGAGCCATAATCTATCACTCTGCTTCATCAAGCGCCTTGAAAATGCTGGACCCCATTCACCACCTAGGTATCCGGCTGTCGATAGGTGCATTCAGGACAAGCCCGATAGACAGCCTATATGTCGAATCGGACGAGTGGTCGCTCCATTTCCAGAGATCTTTACTCATCTTTCGTCTACTTTCGAAAAAGTTTATGCAAACAATGAACATCCCGCACATTCTACCATAAATGATTTGTCCAGCTCTCGCATATTCCAGAATCGGGCCTCAATGAAAAAGCCGTACTCACTCCGAGTGAGAGCCCTTGCTGAGGAAATGGATGTCCTACTTTTTGAAAACAGTCTTATGACCCCTGTTATAGGTCTCCCACCGTGGCAGTGGCAGCTTAGTGATTGTGACGTATCCTTTGTTGAAGTCTCAAAGCATGCCCCTGTTGCACATATCTATATGTACTTTTTAGAACTCCAGCACAAGTACTCTTGCCCTGAATTCTATAGCGATGCGTCGAAGTCCCATACTGGCGTCTCTTACGCAGCGGTTGGCCCATCTTTTTCGGACGCAGGAGTGCTGCATCCTCAAACAAGCATATTTACGGCCGAGGCTCACGCGATTTTGACAGCCGCCAAGCACATCAACGAATCTAAAATACCTAAAACCAGTGATATACACCGATTCTCTGAGCGTTGTTAAGGCTCTAAAAAACTTCAATGCTCACAAAAACTCCGGTCATTATGTCGCTGTACTCCCTCTTGTGTGCCATGTACGCGGCGGAACAACACGTCGTGGTATGTTGGGTGCCAGGGCACCGTGAAATAGAAGGCAATGTGCTGGCTGACCAGCTCGCAACGTCAGTTTCCAATAAAGTTCTCACTCACTCACTCTAGAAAAGCTGGGAACTCCTCACAGACGCTACCTGTAATGGACATGAAACCCTATCTTCGCAATACACTACGAAGCTACTGGCAGCGCTTGTGGGATGGCCAAAGTAACAACAAACTACACATGGTCAAGCCACGGTTAGGTAACTGGACTTCCACCACGAAATCCAGACAAAATGAAGTCATCTTCTCTAGACTGAGAATAGGACACACCTATGGCACCCATAGTTACCTACTGACTGGTGGAGAACCTCCGACTTGTGGTAGATGTGGAGAAGCACTCAGCGTACTTCACGTGCTTCTACAGTGTCGAGAGGCTGAACCTGAAAGAAGAAAACACTTTTTGAAAGCTTATCAGGAGCATATTCCTCTTCACCCCGCATTATTTTTAGGTATCGATCCGTTATTTGACAAAAAATCTGTTCTTTCATTTTTAAACGATGTTGGTACACTGAAAATAATTTGCCCACGAGAATCGTAGCACATCCTCTGTAGGAGGATGCTGCTGCGAAAGTACCATTCTTTTAATGCACTAAACCTGCGACTCCTTGCTCGCAAGGGGCCGTGTCAGGCAGTAGTGCCTAGTTTTGTCTCACCTTTTTTATTTATACATTCCATGCACTCTACCGTTTTTTAACCAACTGTATACCTTTCACGTCATTCTCATTCTTCTAGCCACCTTATGTGTTTTACGCACATTTAGTGCGCAGACTTTTAAGGCCCCTTTACAGCCAACTCACATCAACATTGATCGTGCATTACATCATGTCCTGGCGCTCTTTGGCCATCATTGGCCCTTGCGCCATTAAACACCATATATCTATCTATCTTTCAAAATATCACGATACCAACAAGCTCGGTCCCAGCCTTTACTGCAGCTGCACCCACACAGAACTAATGAAAGAATTTCATTATGACATGTGCATACTATATTATATTTTTCTTGTGGAAGTTTTAGTTATAAGTGCCCTGTCCTTCTTTCGCAGGCTTCATCTGTCGCAAATCGCCCGGGACGAATGTAAAGAACACCCTGGCACCTCTTCTGTCGAGGGAACCGAAGTCGCCCGAACAGCCGAAGATGGATGGTGCAACTAACAGTGAATGACTGTGGTTTTATAATGTGCAAGTAAATGAAGGATCACATTATGCTAATTTAACACCAATTGCATTCACTAGTCAAGGGTTGCAATATTGTAATGTTTATGTTTATGCACAGTCCTTGAAGGTACCTCGATGTCAGTGTAGCCGCTCTCTGAAGCCTGGCTCGTACGTGCAGACGCGTGACCCCTGATGCCCAGATGCAGATGTCGTCTGCGTAGATGCTCGCTGGTGGCGTTTACGCGCAAGGTGATGACCCCATACGTCATCAGAATCAATGGACGCACAATCAGCTATGAAAAGACCCACCGTTTCCTGGGCGTAATAATAGATCGAGACTTGTCCTGGAGCCCTCACATCGCCTACATGAAAAAGAAACTCACCATGATCACCCACGTCCTAAGGTTTCTTGCGGGAAAATCCTGGGGTGCATCTGTACGAGCGATGCTTCAACTATATACTGTACTTTTCCTCGGCTTCATGCGCTACAGCCTACCTGTACTGGGCAGGGCCCGAAGAACAAACGTAGGCATCCTCCAGTCGATACAGGCTCAAGCACTGAGAGTATGCCTTGGACTTCCGAAATGCGCATCCTCAGCAGCGACTGTTGCCATCGCTCGTGAACACCCTATCGCAACATACATTCGCGTCGATGCTTTAAGAACGCACATAAGACAGGCCACCCGGATTCCATCGCACCACCTCGCCTCCCTTCCAACTTCTAGGCCCCACTCTGCGTTCAGCACTATTATTGCTTCGTATCGCATGGTGATTCCCGAGAATTTCACGCCCGCAGCAAGACCACCGTTACCGTTGTGGTGTTTACATCCACTGGAAGCCCTGACAACCATTCCCGGAATACAAAAGAAAAAGCATTCGTCAAATTTGGCCCTAAAACAAGCCACACTACTGTTCCTGCATGAAAAACACAGCGGACGCATTCACATCTACACGGACGGTTCACTTTCTTCTGAAAGCTCGGCCGGGGCAGTGGTCATTCCCGAGAAATCCATCACTATAAAATTCAAGACGTCGCACTTGACATCATCGACGGCTGCCGAACTCGCCGCCATCCGTGCTGCTCTAGAGTTCGTAGTTGAAGAACTGCCACAGGCATGGTCAGTATTTTCCGACTCCAAAGCAGCCCTTCAGTGCATTATGTCGCCATATCGTCATGGACCAAACGAGCAGTTAGTCGCTGACATAAGACTACTTCATCACCGGGCTGTAGAGAAGCAGCACAACATAACCTATCAGTGGATACCGGGCCATTGCGGTATCTACGGAAATGACCGTACAGATGAAGCCGCCCGATCTGCTCATGATGCTCTCCAATGTGCAGCTATACCATTATCGAGAACGGACGCCGCTACGAGGCTTCGTTCACTTGCACGGGAACTGACACTGACACAGTGGAACTCGACGGAATTCACCAACGCCCGTCTTCACAACTTGGACCCAAATCTACAGCTCCGCCTTCCGTCGGGAATAACCAGAGCCGAGGAGACGCTCTTGTGCCGCCTGTGGCTCGGGGTGACCTTTACGAATGCTTATTTGTTTCGAATCGGAATGGCCAGCAGCCCGACATGTGACAACTGTGGCTGCAAGGAGACCGTCGCCCATCTTCTCTGTGACTGTCCTCGCTTCAGTGCGCTAAGAAAAGAACTTAAAAAGGTGCTAGATGGACTGGACAATCGCCCATTGTCGGAGGAACGGGTCTTAGGACCGAGACCGTCCTCGGCACGCAAAGCATTGAGAGCTTTGTTGCGCTTCTTGCGGACAACTGGTCTCAGAGACAGACTCTAAGCAGTGTCGTTTATCGTATTAGTGTTTTCCTTTTTTTCTTTTTTTTTCTCCTCTTTATAACATCTCTTTTCTGTCATCTTTTATTCCCCTTACCCCCTTCCCCAGCACAGGGTAGCCAGCCAGTCTGAGAACTGGCTAACCTCCCTGTCCTTCCTTTTCTCCTCTTCCTCCTCTTTATGCACAGTTACATTAAGTGAGCTCCTGATAAAGCTTAGGCAATCATGTATTTTGGTGGTATTCATAGTGCACACATTCCACATTAAATTGTGATCTGCTCCTTACTGAGTGTGCATGCAGGTCCTCTAAACGATTGAAAACCCTTGAAATTGGAGAGTACATTTTCAGGCCCCTTGAGAAACCTGGAATTGGTTTCTTTCCTTGAAAACCTTTGGAATTTCTTGGCATGTGGTATCTAATATTGACTATACTACTTGCTTTCTATGGTCGATAAACATTCGTCCAGCAAACTGAGAGAACATGTCGTGCTCAGTGATGTCTTTGCTACTGTGTTTCCCCTGCTTGCATCATCGGTTGACCTATCGTTCATTTCAATTCCGCACCTGCTGGTCCGCCTTCTCCCCCCTTTCTCTCGACTTGGCTTCTTAGGACTCACTTCACTTCCAGCACTTGTGCTGATTTCTCCCATTCTATGGCTAGGTCTCGGTCGTGTGATAGATCTTCTAGCTCAACAAACATCTACTGTCCTATGCAGGCAAACTTCAAAACAAAGAGCTTATGCTCTGTGCTAGAAAGCAAGTACTTCAGACTAAAGCTGCAGGCATTGCTGCACAGGCTTAGTGATTGGCTACCATGTAATGCTTTCTATTTCTCTTTTGTGTATAGGAAGACCTTGACTTTATACCTAGAGGGTATTTGCTAAGTTGCTTGCTCTACTGGCAGAAGTCCAATTCACATTTGACTCAATCCCTATCAAACTTCGAACACAGGAGAAGCGTGATGACTGTAAACATGTATTCAACGAAATTGTGAAAATGGGGAAAACATTTTGAAGCGGTCATTGCCATTTCGTTGTTTAGCCGGTCAGTAATCCGGAAAAATAGAAGCGTCGTATGTACGTCACTTTCATAAAACAACAGTTTCCTAAATACTGAAAAAGTGAAATGTGGGAACTGAACAAAATGACTTATCTAATATGAAAGATGTCCTAGTAGCTGCGTAATGCCGTGAAGTTTTGTGCACGTTAGGAACTGATGTGATCAGGTAGAACATCGGAAGCGTTTCCCAAGGTTGTAGATTTAGTACCTACCAGCGGCAAGTTGCCTTTTCATCCACTTTAATTCCTTTCCATTCGTGTCATACTTACTGCTCTACAGTGGAAACCTACAAATAATGTCCCCTATACCTTCCTTGGCTTCACTGCCTCTAGGTTTTTATTGGTTGAATCGAAGTTTCGTACTTTGAATGCATAAAGCTGCCCATATTGTTTTGGAAACTTTGTTAGAGCAGAAAATTGGTATTTGGGATGCTTCTTTGTGTCCTCCAAAAATCTTCAATAGGAATCCTTGAAAATTCTTCAATTTGGACTTCAAAACCAGTATGAATCCTGTTCACTCCTGTACATTTCATCCCATAGTGGCGTGCCCCGCCTGCAGCGTTATGCTATTTTTAGTTTCTGGTACGTCTAGTCATCTAAGATTTTATTTTTATTTATTCAAATGGTGCTTTCTATAGTGTTCAAATTATTTTGTCATATTGGATGCGGTTTGCACATTAGTGAGAAGTACTCTGCTATGTCAAACTGCAAATATTTAAAAATTTGAACAAAAATTGCTTGCTAAAAAATAAATATTTTACTTAGAAAATTGTGTTTTCTTGTATTTTTTGCCAAGTTTCAAACTCGGCTAGTATACATTAAAACATGCTAGTTGAGTAGAATACAAGTTCATGGCGATGTTCATGTGTTGCTGCTTTGCCTGTGCATTGGTGTTGTAACCTTGAGTGTAAAGAAAGGTGTCGTTAACTCACAGGTGCTTGCACCTTCCATACACTACCTCAATGGGTAGAGGGAGGCATGTGCAGTGCTAAATTATGATCTGTATGAATATCTGTTTGTAGAGGAGACTGGTGTATAGTATTGGCTTCGATGGACTTTGAAGATATAATACAAAGATTTCAGTAATCTTTTAACATAATCTATTCTGCACCTTACGCTGTGTGAAAACAAGCAGTGTAACCATTAATTATGTTGAAAGGTTTTATTCCCGCTGGCACGAATCTGAAGCTATGTTGCCTAATTGAAATTATTGTTGCTTTGAAAGAATGGGCAAATGTAAATGTGGGCACTTCTGTACTGCAGGCCCAAGGTTATTGAGTTAGGCTTGCTGTACACATGTGCTTGCATTTATGTTTGGCCATTCTCCCGAAGCAAGAATAATATCAGTTAGGCTCGTAGTTTCAGCCATGTTTCAATAACCCTTCACTGTTGAAAGTGAAAACACTCTCAACAATACGTCAAATTGGCATTCACCATTTTTTAAATGAAAACTCAATATTGATTTGCTTGATGGCTTTTCAATTGAAAGTCGCGGGCCAATTTTCAATACTGGTCAACAACTGCCTCAACGGTATTTTAATTTATCCGCAATGCATTCGCAATTGTCAGTTCATTTCCTCTCAACGATAAATCAATATTGATTATATTGATTTGCTTTATGGTCTTTCAATTGAAAGTCGCGGGCCAATTTTCAACGGTGGTCATCAACTTCCTCAACGGTTTTTCTATTGATCCGTTATGTTTTTTCAATGTCATCTGTTGACATTGCTGAATAACTTCTCTATGTTTTTTCAATAAGAATTTTTGTAAGGGTACTGGCAGGGAGAGAAAAAAAAAGGGGGGGGGGGGGGGGGGGGTAAGGGCGCTTTGAGGTATCACTTGCGAGCGCTCAGTCCAGATCTAGGGATATATTACGCATTTCCTGGCCGTATTTCAGTAGCGTAGCCAGAAATTTTTTTTCGGGGGGGGGGGGGGGGGGTTCAACCATACTTTATGTATGTTTGTGCGTGCGTTTGTATGTGAAAAATTTCGGGGAGGGGTTTGAACCCCCCCCATCCCCCCCCCCCTTGGCTACGCCACTGCCGAATTTGTATATGCACGATAGAAAACAGTCGCGGGTGAACTCTGCAAAAAATTAAGCGTGTGTATTCGTTTCCCAAGCTAAACCAGCCATCTCCAACTTCTGTAAGACCTAAATAAAGCACTCTGCAATGTCCTCACGCTTCTAAGAAGTCTAAATGCGAAAACAAACCAGCGAAAACTTAGGACAAGGAGGAAAGAAGAGGCACAATCAAGCACACACCGCCGCCGGACTTACAACCAATTTATTGATGCATCCACAAATGTTTAAATACCTCCTCCCGCGCACGCGCACACGCCACTCCCTGAAGCCTATCATCTGCCCCACAATCAGCCACACCCTGAAAGAAACATCCACTCTTTTTCTGTGATATGCACAGAAGGTTCGCTTAAACAAACGTGCCCATTCTTTTTGATATGGTACGCCTCAAGCAGTTCGCGTTCAATTTTTGATTTACCCCTGCCTAGAATACAGGTCTGTCGAAACAAAGGTTCGCAACCGTTGCAATCCCTCACATGCAACGCTAAGTTGCTGCCTGTGCCCAGTCGTACACAGTAGGCATGCTCTTTGAGGCGTTCATTTAGACACTGCCCAGTCTGGCCGATATAAACATGCCCGCAAGTCGTGGGAATGGAATACACTACACCCACGCTGCACTTCGTGAAAATAGTTCGATGATTAGTGTTGCAAGCAGGATTGCTCTGGCCACGTTTGTTTAAGCGAACCTTCTGTGCATATCACAGAAAAAGAGTGGATGTTTCTTTCAGGGTGTGGCTGATTGTGGGGCAGATGATAGGCTTCAGGTTGTGGCGTGTGCGCGTGCGCGGGAGGAGGTATTTAACCATTTGTGGATGCGTCAATAAATTGGTTGTAAGTCCGGCGACGGTGTGTGCTTGATTGTGCCTCTTCTTTCGTCCTTGTCCTAAGTTTTCGCTGGTTTGTTTTCGCATTTAACTATGAACCAACCGGCCCAGCTTTTCACGCTTCTAAGAAGTCTCAGGCTTATCTGCGGTCACGTTGTGCTTGACGCATCAGCTTCGCTTTATTTACATGTGGATCAAGCGTAAACCTGCAGTTCTGCCTCAGGTTAAGCATTAAAGGACTACTGACACGTTATTGAGGCACACCAAAAAGGACATTTTTCGTTTCCATGGTGTGCGCCATCAACGCTCTCCAAACATCGGAGTCATAAAACACGTATAAAACGTTTTACTTTGATTTTAAAGTTTTCGTCGCCCAGCATCTGCAAGCCGCCCCACCGCAATGGACACACTGTCACATGTCAGCACAGTCCACTGGATTTGCGAAATCAGCGTCCTGGGGGGGCTATTTTGTAAACGTTCTAGCACAGAACAGGGGGGAGGGATCGAACAAAAGAACGAGAGGGAGCCGCATGGGATTGGTCGAGGCTATTCTGATGGTCAAGACGTGAGAATAGCCATGGAATGTGCATTGTTCTATGTATAGAATGGATACAAAACAGTCTCCGGACGACGTGAATTGGATTGAAACGTAAGCGCTTGAGCCCGGAAAATCGAATTAGTCTGTTTTTTGGCTTACTCCCCAATACCGCGCCGAAAATCACCACCGAACTACTCATCAAATTGCGACACCACCTAGCGTCCACTCAATACATCAGCACAAAGAAATTGTTAAAGTTATCCCGCTTTTCAACCTCAAACTTTGAAAAACAATGCCTGCCGATGTTGATGTTGAGCTATAATAATTTTGCATTTCTTCATGCATTCAAAGCATTTCTGAATTCTCCCAGCTCGCCTATTGGCCGTTTGCTCGCTCTCGTTCTTTTGTTCGATCCCTCCCCCGTTCTATGCTAGAAAGCTTACAAAATACCGCACCTGCATGCAGCCTAAATCACTGAAATCGCTGTCAGAGACTCCTCGTCGTTGTCTGCGTGAACCACGTGCGACGGATACCAAACTGACAGATGTTACTAGTATGTCGCGAGCTGGAGTCTTCTCGTGACGTCAGACGTTTTGTTGACCCGTCAGGGCGAAGCCGCCCCCTTGATACCGAAATCGAAATAGCCTTTTTAAGGAAGGGGTATAGGAGATACTCATAACGCTTAGTGTTCTGCCAACACTGGGCGCATCCGCCATTTTTTGTTGGGCACCGTCGCGGAATCGTCTGTTAGCGTCTTCATAAACAGAGGCCACGGAGGTACTGAGCCACAGTCTTTGGCAAAGCTTTCGGGCCGAGAAAATACGGCCGTATCTGTCTTCATCCGGCGCCGAACGGTCCGTGAACCTCACTGTGCTGCCACAAATCGACGAGAACGCAATATCGGAGCTCTGTGCACTTCAGAAGTCATCCGGACGGCAGCTGCAGGAGGCGCATCGCCGCTCAAAGCCGAACTGCTGTTTTAAAGCGAAAGCCTTTAATAGACAGATTTAGTTGAGCGTCCGCAGCCGCTCTGCGGACTCAACCTGCCAGCCATTTCCTATGGCAGGCTGCGTCCGCACGGCTGTTGCGGACGCTCAACTAAATCTGTCCAATGTCTCATGCTCACGACCGTCCGTCCGTCCATCCCTCCGTCCGTCCTTGCCTCCGTCCGAGCCCTGGCACGGTGCCAGGACTCGGACGCCAGTCGCGTCGGACTCTACAGCGCTCGCGTTTTGCTTGCGTAGCGTCGCTATGCCCAGCGTTTCCAATCATACAAGGAGGGAGAAGCTCGCATCGCGTTCCATTCTGACCGACCCCGTCTCAATGGACACAGGAGTTCGCGGAATACACTTTGGAATTTACAAAGTGTCCGTCAATTTAAGCGCTGGAACGCGGATGGCGTCTGCCCGATGCGCAAAGCGCGAGAAAATGCGAACGCATGCGAACGGAGGCAGAATTAGTCTCGCGTCTCGCTGTGATTCGCGCTAACAAATTAAAAAAGAAAACGCGCACACATTCCGCTTGTGTGCCATCCCACTGAGAGTGTAAAAGAAAAAAGACATGCATAGTCAGTCGAATGGCCAGAAGCTTTCGCAGAACACATTTTGGAATGTGCAAAGTGTCCTTTAATTTTTCGTAGTGGCGTGTGCTTCAGAGCTGAGGTAGGCGTTCAAGAAAAGTGTTCATTGCAGAGGAGATGGGACTATAAAGCATCTAAGATATCATTGCACAGCAATACCTCTCCATTATATTTCGCACTGAAAACCGCCAAGCCTGCGCGGAACGCGCAGTACAGTCACAGCGAAAGCTGCAAGACCGGCCTTTCTAGATACTTTTTTGAACACTCTTGGGGCAGATACTACAAGCGCACTTGCACGGTAGCCGCTACGACGTAAGGGCTGGTTCACACCGGTGACCAGTCACGCGACCAAATTAGCCGCTTTGCGACTGGTCCCAAACAGTCACTTTGGTCGCAAAACGACTGCTATGACTCAGTCGCTCGCTGCGCGATTTTTCAGTCGCAGGACGGCTAGAATCAATCAGCGAAGCCCAGAAGTGACGTCAGCATTTGTTTACATCCGGGCTCATTGCTTTTTTTTTTATTGCGCTGGCCCACTGCCGTCAGATACAAACGAGTGCGTTCCTCTGTGCTACCATCGCCACCACGGAGTGCTCGGCCAAGCCAAAGCAGTCGCTTTGCGACCAGTTGCAAAGCGACTAACTTGGTCACGCGACCGGTCGCCGGTGTGAACCAGCCCTAAATCATCATAATTTTTGTGCAGTGGGGAAGCATCTACTATGCCATTATTCGTCATTCTTCGGAAAAGTGCAGTACCCGCTACACACTTGTAACGCTTTATGTGCACTTTGTTCATGCTGTGGCTGACGACGATGGAGAATTATAGCTGAGGCTTTTGTAATGGGTTGGAGCATTGAACGACCCACTCGTTACGCAATTCGCATTGTGTGACGCCTGGTTGTTACTTTACTGTTCTAAAACGCTTTACAACACACGTTAACGCGATTCCTTTACCGACATCAAGCCTGCGTAGGGTCAGTTTGCGCCGTAGTTTCAAGCGGCGGCATAGCTCCGTGGTAGAGTGCTGGGCTGCCACGCAGAGGACCCGGGTTCGATTACCATTCTATAACAGGTACTTTTTATTTAGTTTTTTTTTTTATTTCGTGCGACATTGGTTACGGACACCGGCGGCTGCGGCAGCGGACAACTACGGCGCAAAAAAATTACACCATCTCCCGCTAAAGGGAACCATGTGTAGATGCGAAGCAGCGGGCGCTAACGCTTACATTGGCGGCGGCGTTGACGCTGGCGCTCATCGCGGCGTTGCGCAGGAGAGAAACCTGGGGAGGCGCAAAGCACTTAGTGATGAACCACTGTTTCCTACTGGAACATGCCAATCGCTTCTAATGGGCAATGAGAGACAGAAGACTCTGATTGGACACAGAGACCCGCAGACCGCTTTCAGTTAACGCGCACGCTGCGAATTTTTATTAGATGCGAAGCATCATATGCTCGGGGCTATGTCCGTCCCGCGTCCCGCGTCCGGCCACTTTCATGAAGTAGGGAAGCACCCACTATGCGAACCAGAACACTGTAGTACAATAAGGCCGTCAACCACCAATACAGTCACCAGAGTCATGGCCGAGAGCATAGAGGCGCTGCTTAGCAATGGCTAGGCAGGTGGTGTCTGTCGCCCAGGTTGACTCCATTCCTTGATCTTGTTTGCATGTGCTTGCGGGTTCTTATACCGGTGTCACACGGGCGTTTGAAAGGCCTTTGAACCGACGGTCTATTGACTCAACTATCAAGCACGAGCTGCCACACGGGCAATTTCGAAGGCTGTCGAGTCAATAGCATAGGTCGGCACTTTAAGGGAGTACTCACTCAAACTCACTCACCGCAATTTTTTCAGCCTTCGCACTCACTCACGTTCACACTCACGTCCACTCACACTCATGAGTACTCACTCACGTTCACACTCACCTCCACTGACACTCATGAGTTAACACTCACGTCCACTCACACTCATGAGTACTCACTCATACTCAACTCACCACGTTCAAATGAGTGTGAGTGAGTGTGAGTTGAGTGCACTCATGAGTGAGTGTGCCGAGCTCCATAGGTCGGCACTTTAAGGGAGTACTCACTCAAACTCACTCACCACAATTTTTTCAGCCTTCGCACTCACTCACGTTCACACTCACGTCCACTCACTCACGAGTACTCACTCACGTTCACACTCACGACCACTCACACTCATGAGTTCTCACTCACGTTCACACTCACGTCCACTCACACGCATGAGTACTCACTCATACTCAACTCACCACGTTCAAATGAGTGTGAGTGAGTGTGAGTTGAGTGCACTCATGAGTGAGTGTGCCGAGCTATGGTCAATATTCTATCGAGTCAACGGAGCACCCAACCCGTCCGTTGAAACTTCGATGGCTATTGAGCGACGGAAGCGGAAACAGCGCAAACGTGCACTCTCGCTCACAGCTTGGCCAAACCCACGACTAGAAAAAGAAAAATTGCACTATTATGTTTTAAAAGTAGCATGCGTGGGCGTAATAAATTATTTAATAAAGTATTTTTGCCATTTTGAATGTACGAACTGCTCATACTCTCGACAACAGCAACGTGCTGGCTCGCCGTGCTCGTTATTAACAGCTTTTTTTTTCCTGTGTAGGTATTTGCTTTTCGCTTCTTATTTATTCATCTGCGCGTGTTCATTTTGCTTCGAAGTTTTTTATTTATTATTTAAGTCTACTTTATATTATTTCACTTACGATAACATGAAAACGAAAATAAAGATTTGCAGCGCCACACAATTTTTGCGAGAAACACCTGAACCACTCAATGGACCGTTGAAAACTGCCGTGTAGCAGCGTGACAACTCTATCGAGTCGATGGAGCTGCGGCGTTTCGACAGCCGTCGACTCGAGGGCCTTTCAAAAGTGCCCGTGTGACACAGGTATTAGTCCATCCCTCCTTCCCGCGTCCCCCCAACCCCACAGCGCATGCACGTCCCCTCTCTCTCTCCTCTCCTAAGCTCACCCTCTTTCTCTCCTCTAGGAATTCCTCTACTCTACAGAGCGTCCCACAACCCGACAACGAACGCGCGTCTCCTCCCCCTATTTCTCCTCTTCTACGCTCACCCCCTTTCTCTACTCTAGGAATCCTATACTCTACGGAGCGGCGCCCGCGTCCCGCAACGCATGCGCGTCCTCTCCCCCTCTCTCCTACGATCACCCCCCTTTCTCTTCTCCAGGAATCCTCTACTCTACGGAGCGGCTCCCGCGTCCCACACCCCCACAGCGCATGCGCGTCCCCTCTCTCTCCTCACCTACGGTTCCCCGCGTTTTCTCCTCTAGGAATCCTCTATGGAGCGGCGCGCGACAGGTGGTGCGACAGCTGCATACTCAGCTGGGGGGCACCACTGTACTTCCGCGGTATAAAAATGACGGAGCGCGCCTCATTTTATCTCCTGTGCAGCGACGCGATCAGCGCCCGGGCCGCCGCCGCGAAACGAGAGCGGCGACGTTTCTCCCGCTCAAGCTAACCATCCATCTCCCCGCTGCTTCGCATCCACACATGGTTCCCTTTAGCGGGAGATGGGGAAGTTTTCGTTCAACAACGCACAGGATAAACCTCCCACCGGCACCACCTTGCAGGTCAAGATCCAGTGCCCTATGTACGGGGTGGCCAGTGAACGGTAGCAGTCGGTTTTTTCAACCAAGAAACTCGCTAGCAGACGCTGCCTGCGTCGGCGTCGCGAGGCGAGAGTGGGGAGGAGCGTAGGAGAGGAGAGAGAGGGGGGAGCGCGCGTGCGCAGTGGGGGGTGTGGATGCCGCGGGAGGGATGCCTAGAGGAGAGAGAGGGGGGGAGCGTAGGAGAAGGTGAGGGGGGAGAGTTGGCGCATGCGCAATGGAGCGCGGTCGCCACCAGATCAAGCTCGCTCTTGAGATCATAGGTCGGCGAACTCACTCATGAGTCGACTCACTCGGACTCACTCAGACTCAGATTGAGCCCTGAGTCGGAGTCTGAGTGAGTCCGGGTGAGTAATATTTTGGCGAGTTTGAGTCCGGTTGAAGAAAATTTACGTGAGTGTGAGTCCGAATGAGTTCGGCACAGGAAAATTTTCGTGAGTCTGAGTCCGAGTGAGTCCAAAGTCAAATATATATTTCTTGAGTGAGTCTGAGTGAGTTCCACTGTTTTTTGTCGACCCTATGTTGATATCTACTCATCTTCAACATTACTATCAGCCTTGCCTGGATTCACGTTTGTACTCACGTCTACTCAAACGTATTGCAAAGCAGTGTCTTTCATACACCATTTAAATATTTATTGATCAGAGGCGTGAATTACGTAGGGGAGTGCCGTGACCTCTGCCGCCCCCCCCCCCCCCACTCCAACTCTTCCAAGGAAGTTCCTGATAAATATATCTTATGTTGGCATCTCTTTCAAGAAAAATGACCTTACTAATTTACGAGCACTCATAGCTCGTATTCGTAGGTAGCATATTAAAATGCGCCAAGAAAATAATCGATTACGTGAGACCTTGGTGTTATAGAGCATTGACACAATGGTCGAAAAAAAATTTTAAGGCGAAAGCCTTTAATGTCTCATGCTCACGTCCATCCGGTGTCCGTCCGGCGTCCGGTGTCCGTCCGTCCGGTGTCCGTCCGTCCGTCCGTCTGTCCGTCCGTCCGGTGTCCGTCTGTCCGTCCGGTGTACGCCCGTCCGTCCGTCCGGTGTACGTCCATCCACACCCCCCACTGCGCATGCGCCAACCCATTAAAAAAAATTAAAATAAAAAACCTCCTCTCCACCTCTCTCTCCTCTAGGCATCCCTCCCCGCGGAGGCCACACCCTCACTGCGCATGCGCGTCCCCTCCCTCTCTCCCCTCCTACGCTCCCCCCTCTCTCCTCTAGGCATCTTTGCCCGCGGCGTCCACACCCCCCACTGCGCATGCGCGTCATCCCCTCTCCTGCGCTCCCCCCTCTCTCGCCTCGCGACGCCGACGCAGGCAGCGTCTGCTAGCGAGTTTCTTGGTTGAAAAAACCGACTGCTCGCGCTGCACAACCGTTCACTGGCCACCCCGTATATATGGCAATGGATCCTGACCTGCAAGGTGGTGCCGGTGGGAGATTTCTCCTGTGCGTTGTGGAACGATAAAAAATTCGCAGCATGCGCGTTACCTAAAAGTGGACTGCGGGTCTCTGTGTCCAGTCCGAGTCTTCTGTCTCTAATTGCCCATTGGCAGCGATTGGGATGTTCCAGTAGGAAACACCGGTCCATCACTGCGTGCTTTGCGCCCCCCAGGTTTCTCTCCTGTGCAACGCTGCGATGAGCGCCAGCGTCAACGCCGCCGCCAGTGTAAGCGTTAGCGCCCGCTGCTTCGCATCTACACATCGTTCCCTTTAGCGGGAGATGGTGTAATTTTTAAGACGAAAGCCTTTAATGTCTCATGGTCCGCCTCGGTGGAACAGTGGCTACGGTGCTCGGCTGCTGACCCGAAGGTCGCGGGTTCGATCCCGGCCGCGGCGGTCGCATTTCGATGGAGGCGAAATGGTAGAGGCCCGTGTACTGTACGATGTCAGAGCACGTTAAAGAACACCAGATGGTCAAAATTTCGGGAGCCCTCCACTACGGCGTCTCTCATAATCATATCGTGGTTTTGGGACGTAAAACCCCCAGATATTATATTTAATGTCTCATGCTCACGTCCGTCCGGTGTCCGTCCGACCTCTGTCCGTCCGTCTGTCCATCCGTCTGTCTGTCTGTTCCTCCGTCCGTCCATCCATCCGTCTCTCCGTTCGTCCGTCCGTCCGTCCGTCCGTCCGTCCGTCCGTCCGAGCTCTGGCACGAAGCCAGGTGGCCGCCGGGATGCGCAGACGGAACGCCGGTCGCGTCGGACTCTATAGCACTCGCGCTTTGCTTGCGTAGCGCCGCTGTGCCCAGAGTTTGCAATCATTCTGACGGACGCCGTCTCAATGGACCCAGGCGTTCACGGAATACACTTTCCAATTTGCAAAGGGTCCGTCAATTTAAGAGCTGGAACGCGGATGGCGTTTGCACGATGCGCAAAGCGCGAGAAAATACTAACGCACGCGGCCGGAGGAAGATGAGTCTCGCGTCTCGTTGTGATTCGCGGCAAAAAATTAAAGAAGAAAACACGCACCCATTCGGTTTGTGTCTTATCCCACTGAGAGTGTAAAAGAAAAAAGACATGTCATAATCAGTGGAATGGCCACACGCTTTCGCCGAACACACTTTGGGATGTACAAAGTGTCCGTTCAATTTTTTTTATGCTAACGGACTCATGAGTCGATTCACTCGGACTCACTCAGACTCATATCGAACGGTGAGTCTGAGTCTGAGTGAGTCCGGGTCAGTAACGTTTTGGTGAGTTTGAATCCAAGTGAGTCCAGTTGAAGAAAATTTTCGTGAGTGTGAGTCCGAGTGAGTCCGGCTACCGAAAAAGTTTGGTAAGTCTGAGTCCGAGTGAGCCCTGAGCGCAAAATATATTTCGTGAGTGAGTCTGAGTGAGCTCCACAAGTTTTGCCGACCTATGCTTGAGATGCTTCGAATCTAAATACTTCCTCGACCGAGTGCACGCGGTTACATGAAATGGGGGAAGGAGAGGATGGAGTGGGCTTACAGGCTGCAGCGCGGGGGGGAGGAGAGGAGAGAAGGCGACTGAACGCCTGCGTTAATCGCCGCGGCCGCAGCGCGGGGGAGGAGGAGCGCTCTACCCACTTTATATTCAAACTTGAAGGAGAGGAAACTAGAGGAGGAGAGTAGCGCATGCGCCGCGAGATCAGAAACGAGAACGCAGGAGATGCGCAAGCAGGTGGTAGGAGAGAATTGGAGAGAGTAACGCGCCGCTGTTGGAGAGAGGGAAGGAGGAGAGTTGCGCATGCGCAGTGTGAGTGCAGACACCGACAACGCCTCGGGACATGCCCCCCGCTATGACATCCTTCGCATCTAAAACGACCCTTGTTGTGATCTCATAACAGCTTTCGCTGTAAAACACGATTCAGGTATCGAAACCACATTGTTTCTGTGCGACCTGTGCAACGCTGCGCTTCGTTCGTCAACTCATTTCTTTAGCTACAGGTATCTCCACACCCTTCGCAATAGTGGGTTTCGTAGTTTTTTTAAATAAACAGGGCGTGGAGATGCTCATGAGCAGTGTGCCGCAAACCAAACAGGAATACTGATGGCGCTTTCGACTGTATACAGAGTCAGCGGCCCGAGTAATGCTCTTTTCATGCTCACTGGTTGTTTACAATGCCTCGTGGTTGTAATCTATCGCGCGGATTCAGTATTGTCGTTCTGGTTTTCTTGAATATTGTACGTATGCGTTCATTGACATTCCTTTTAAAATATTGCGCTCTATGCTTTCGTATGCCAAGGAGGCGTGCGTTACCGCGCGCCGCGCGTACAAGTGCCCGCGATCAGCGGAAAGATGCATGAGTACGATGATATACCTAGGGCTGCCTAGGGTGCCTCGCGCATCGAGGCACTACCTCTACCGAACAGCTCCATCTATAGTACGTATCTGTAGCTCACTCCGTGTTCGCAGCGCACGCTGACCGAAGGAAGCAAAAAGAAAAAAGCCGGCAGATCCCACGCACTGTGGGAATCGATGTAATGCGAAGCAGCCAGGAAGGAGCAAATCATACTTTACATAATTTGCATGTCATGTTTTACATGTTACGGCCTGTCATTTGTGTTCGTCATACAGTCACGTCGCGATATACCAATTTGGGTGTATGTCAAGCTAGTGAACTGGACGCAAGCGCACCATGAGCGTGGCATGTAAATGGCATTGTAGATGACATGCATGCCAAGATTTTCATGTCACCACCTGCCACTTATGTTCGTCATACAGTCATGTAACTCAATACCAAATTTCGTGTATCTCAAGCTAACGACACGGCCGCGAGCGCGCCATGAGCGTGGAATGCAAGTCATGCCGCACATGACAAGTCATGATTTCCATATTACGACTTGTCATTTAAGTTCGTCATACAGTGATGTCACTAAATACCAAATTTGGTGTATATCAAGCTAACGAAACGGCCGCCAGCGCGCCATGAGCGTGGAATGCGAGTCATGTCGCTCATGACATGTCATGATTTCCATATTACGGCTTCTCATTTATGTTCGTCAAACAGTGATGTCACTAAATACCAAATTTGGTGTATGTCAAGCTAACGAAACGGCCGCGAGCACGCCATGAGCGTGGAATGCGAGTCATGTCGCTCATGACATGTCATGATTTCCATATTACGGCTTCTTATTTATGTTCGTCATACAGTCATGTCACTAAATACCAAATTTGGTGTATATCACGCTAACGAAACGGCCGCCAGCGCGCCATGAGCGTGGAATGCGAGTCATGTCGCTCATGACATGTCATGATTTCCATATTACGGCTTCTCATTTATGTTCGTCATACAGTCATGTCACTAAATACCAAATTTGGTGTATATCAAGCTAACGAAACGGCCGCCAGCGCGCCATGAGCGTGGAATGCGAGTCATGTCGCTCATGACATGTCATGATTTCCATATTACGGCTTCTCATTTATGTTCGTCATACAGTCATGTCACTAAATACCAAATTTGGTGTATATCAAGCTAACGAAACGGCCGCCAGCGCGCCATGAGCGTGGAATGCGAGTCATGTCGCTCATGACATGTCATGATTTCCATATTACGGCTTCTCATTTATGTTCGTCATACAGTCATGTCACTAAATACCAAATTTGGTGTATATCACGCTAACGAAACGGCCGCCAGCGCGCCATGAGCGTGGAATGCGAGTCATGTCGCTCATGACATGTCATGATTTCCATATTACGGCTTCTCATTTATGTTCGTCATACAGTCATGTCACTAAATACCAAATTTGGTGTATATCAAGCTAACGAAACGGCCGCCAGCGCGCCATGAGCGTGGAATGCGAGTCATGTCGCTCATGACATGTCATGATTTCCATATTACGGCTTCTCATTTATGTTCGTCATACAGTCATGTCACTAAATACCAAATTTGGTGTATATCAAGCTAACGAAACGGCCGCGAGCGCGCCATGAGCGTGGCATGTAAAGCATACTTTTCATGACAAGTTAGTCATGATTTTCATGATATGACCAGCCATTTATATTCGTCATACAGTCATGTTATGCCATACCAAATTTGGTATAAATCCCATTAACGATACGGCCAGGAGAACACAAAGTCGTAGGCGGCTAGATAGATAGATAGATAGATAGATAGATAGATAGATAGATAGATAGATAGATAGATAGATAGATAGATAGATAGATAGATAGATAGATAGATAGATAGATAGATAGATAGATAGATAGATAGATAGATAGATAGATAGATAGATAGATAGATACGCTCAAAGTCGCCGAAGTTCGCTAAGAAATGCTTCGCATTTAAAACTAGCAGTTGTTCAGTGTACGAATACAACCGATGAGCGCAGCTCCTAAGAAAGGGGACGCAAACGACTATGCGCCTGATCTCGCTGTTGGCTTTCATGAAGTAGGGATGGTAAAATCGATGAACGATTAATCGATTGTGCTCGGTTAATCGATTAATCTTAATCGATTTCCGCTTTTCAATTAATCGAAATAATCGATTAAAACTCTTCGATTAATCGATTACGGGAACTGCCACCCCCAACCCCAATACCGCCCCTTGGCCGGTGCGCTTGAGTGCGAGGCGAAAAATGCCGAGACGCAGAAGTCGAGCGCACCTAATCTTTTTCACTACAGTGCGTATTTGTACGGTAGTAGAACGTGCCGAAAGCCGACTTCGCCCCTACACCATAGAGGCAGAAATGGACTCGCGTTGGTCTCCATCGTCTACGACGTCCACCTCCAAGCTCTCCCCAAGGCTTCAAGCGCGCGCGGGAGGTGGCCCCACCCCGACGAGGCAAAATGCACTTGCCCGCTTCTCTCCGCTCACAGCTTACTGCACTCACCTCCTCTCGCCCCACTTTCTTCTATCATGCGCTCGTTAACCGGCGGCAAAGCACACGGGGTGCTTACGTGCTATCTTGCGTTATTATTACACTATGGTGTGTATAATATACTGCTTCCTTTGTCATGTCGTAATGGCGAGCATTCGCAAGAGGAGCACGGTGTGGACGTTGTTCACAGAAGATTAGAAAACGGCGACTGCGATGTGTCATATAGGTGGTAAGCAGTACTCGAAGTCAGCGACGGAAACTCTTGAGATATCTGCGGCTTCACGCCAACTTTATTAGGAGCGAAGCTCCTTAGGCTCTCACGATGTCCGTTGACGCCATCGTTGCCGTAGCTCCCCGTCGGACCGAAACACAGGTGGTACATATACCGTACATAGAGCGTTCATAGCGCGCATATACGTTTAAAATAGACCGTACTCTGTCCGCGCATATCTCCGCCCGTCCATGCATCTGTCTGTCTGTCCGTCCATTCGTGCGTCCGTCCGTCAGTCCATCTGTCAGCCCGACCATCCGTGCATCTGTCCGTCCTTCGGTCCGTCTGTGCATCTGTCCGTCCATTCGTGCGTCCGTCCGTCCGTCCATCTGTCCGTCCGTCTGTGCATCCGCTCGTCCGTGCGTCTGTGCATCTGTCCGTCCGTCCGCGCGTCTGTGCATCGGTCCGACCACTCGTGCATCCGTTCGGTCCATCCATCTGTCCGCCCGATCATCCGTGCATCTGTCCGTCCGTCCGTCCATCTGTCCGCCCGACCATCCGCGCATCTGTCCGTCCGTTCGTCGGTCTGTACATCTGTCCGTCCATTCGTGCGTCCGTCCGTCCATCCATCTGTCCGACCGACCATCCGTGCATCTGTCCGTCCATCTGTGCATCTGTCCGTCCGTCCGTCCGTCTGTGCATCTGTCCGTCCGTCCGTGCATCTGTCCGTCCATTCGTGCGTCCGTCCGTCCGTCCGTCCGTCCATCTGTCCGCCCGACCATCCGTGCATCTGCCCGTCCATTCGTGCGTCTGTGCATCTGTCCGTCCATTCGTGCGTCCGTCCGTCCGTCCGTCCATCTGTCCGCCCGACCATCCGTGCATCTTTGCGTCTGTGCATCTGTCCGTCCATTCGTGCGTCCGTCCATCTGTTCCGCCCGACCATCCGTGCATCTGTCCGTCCGTCCGTCGGTCTGTACATGTGTCCGTCCATTCGTGCGTCCGTCCGTCCATCCATCTGTCCGACCGACCATCAGTGCATCTGTCCGTCTGTGCATCTGTCCGTCCGTCCGTCCATCTGTCCGCCCGACCATCCGTGCATCTGTCCGTCCGTCCGTCTGTACATCTGTTCGTCCGTCTGTGCATCTGTCCGTCCATCCGTGCGTCTGTGCATCTGTCCGTCCATTCGTGCGTTCGTCCGTCCGTCCATCTGTCCGCCCGACCATCCGTGCATCTGTCCGTCCGTCCGTGCGTTTGTGCATCTGTCCGTCCATTCGTGCGTCCGTCCGTCCATATGTCCGCCCGCCCATCCGTGCATCTGTCCGTCCGTCCGTCCGTCTGTGCATCTGTCCATCCATTTGTGCATCCGTTCGTCCGTCCGTCTGTCCGCCCGATCATCCGTCCATCTGTCCGTCCGTCCGTGCATCTGTGCATCTGTCCGTCCATCCGTGTGCCTGTGCATGTGTCCGTCCATTCGTGCGTCCGTCCGTCCGTCCATCTGTCTGCCCGACCATCCGTGCATCTGTCCGGCCGTCCGTGCATTTGTGCATTTGTGCATCTGTCCGTCCATTCGTGCGTCCGTCCGTCCATATGTCCGCCCGCCCATCCGTGCATATCTGTCCGTCCGTCCGTCCGTCTGTGCATCTGTCCATCCATTTGTGCATCCGTTCGTCCGTCCATCTGTCCGCCCGATCATCCGTGCATCTGTTCGTCCGTCCGTGCATCTGTGCATCTGTCCGTCCATCCATGCGCCTTTGTATGTGTCCGTCCATTCGTGCGTCCATCTGTCTGCCCGACCATCCGTGCATCTGTCCGTCCGTCCGTCTGTGCATCTGTCCGTCCGTCCGTGCGTCTGTGCATCTGTCCGTCTGTCCATGCGTCTGTGCATCTGTCCGTCCGCCCATGCGTCTGTGCATCTGTCCGTCCGTCCGTGCGTCTGCGCATCTGTCCGTCCATTCGTGCGTCCGTCCGTCCGTCCATCTGTCCGCCCGACCATTCGTGCATCTGTCCATTCGTCCGTCCGTCTGTGCATCTGTCCGTCCGTCCGTGCGTCTGTGCATCTATCCGTCCATTCTTGCGTCCGTCCGTCCATCTGTCCGCCCGACCATCCATGCATCTGTCCTTCCGTCCGTCGGTCTGTACATCTCTCCGTCCCTCCGTGCGTCTGTGCATCTGTCCGTCCATTCGTGCGTCCGTCCGTCCGTCCGTCCATCTGTCCGCCCGACCATCCGTGCATCTGTCCGTCCGTCTGTGCATCTGTCCGTCCGTCCGTCCGTCTGTGCATTTGTCCGTCCATTCGTGCGTCCGTCCGTCCGTCCGTCCATCTGTCCGCCCGACCATCCGTGCATCTGTCCGTCCGTCTGTGCATCTGTCCGTCCATTCGTGCGTCCGTCCGTCCATCTGTCCGTCCGTCTGTACATCTGTCCGTCCGTCCGTCCGTCCGTCCGTCGAACGGACAGACAGATGGACGGATGAATAGATAAACCATAATACATAACACGCATAATAGATAAACCCCAGCACGTGCAACTAGGACGTCGTCTCCTCATGAAGCACAACAGGTGCCGCCATTAGTTGAACGAATATGCAGCGCACTCACGGATTATGAAAATGGTCTGCAGACCCCGGAGAAATGAGGTTTCCAGCTAACGCTTCCACTTTCACGTCAGCCAGCCTTCTGCTGTGAGGCGAAATGCCATTAGTTCTAATGCCTGACCGTGAAGCCCAGACGCTCACAGGTGGGGCGCCACGGTGGTATGTAGTGGTTGCGGTGCTCTACAGCTGACCAGAAGGTCGCGGGATCGAATCCTGGCCGTGGAGGCCGCTTTTTCGATAGAATAGAAAATGCCTGAGGCTCGTGTACTTTTATTTAGCTGCGCGTTAAAGAACCCCAGGTGGTCGAAGTTTCCGGAGCCCTCTACTACGGCGTTCCTCATAATCATAGCGTGTTTTTGGGATGTAAAACACCAGATTCTTCTTCTTCTTCTTCTTCTTCTTCTTCTTCTTATTATTATTATTATTATTATTATTATTATTATTATTATTATTATTATTATTATTATTATTATTATTACAATTACGGCTGCACGCACGATTGAAGATGTGCGCGTAGTGCTGAGTTAAGGCAACGACGAGGTGAAATATGTGAAGTACAGTTGCGCAACTGCCGTTCATTTTAACCGGAGGGCAAAAACGCATGTCGCTCTACTTCCCGCAGATGCCTGTACCGATGGTCTGTTTTAGGCGAGTATGTTGCTGGGCTATCTCGCATGGGTGGCCTCGAGGAAGAGATCACGTCATTCCGTAGTTATAGTATTATGGAGGGCTCCAGCGATATCTAACGGACAAACGGGGAAAAGATGCCGTCCCAAAGTGTAAGCGTCTTATTTACTTCCTTTTCCTCCTCATCTTTGCTTTGCCTTTCGTGGGATTTCCTAACTCTCGGCCACGCTGCCGGTTTTCGGTGTTTCTTTTCAACCAGTGTTGCCGCCGAAAATGCCTACGATTTCGGTGCGCTCGCGTAGGCAGGCTTCGGGAAAAGGCGACCTGCTGCCGAATCGACCATCGTTGTTGGCCACAGATCTTTCAATCCGTGACATCACCCAAAGACGACGGTTCCCCTGTGTCCATCGGGCGATAGAAAGACTTCCGTCGAGATCAAACACAAACAATGCTTCTCAAACAATGAGATATCCTTTTTAAAGCACCCATCAAAACATAGCTTAATCGATTAATCGATTAAAACATCACATCGAAAGCAATTAATCGATTAAAGGCTAAATCGACGAACGAATAACGATTAATCGATTAAAAATTTTAATCGGCCATCCCTATCATGAAGGCGGTAGAGTGGGGAGCGGAAGGGAATAAGGTCACTGGAACGGGGAAAAGTACCGCGTTCGTTTTCCCCCGCCGCCGCGCGCTCTCGGCGAGCTTCGCCACATAAATGATCCAGCTCGCTCGCCTCGCTAGTGTCTCGGGGCGCTCGCGGCCGTTTGATTAGATGGATATATGCGAAAATTTCTACGACGAGATATATCTGTAGGACGAATATGAATGACAGGTGGTAACATGAAAATCGTGACGTGAATTTCATGTACAGCATGATTTACATTTCTTTATCGTGTTAGTACGTGTGCGTGCCCGTGTAGACAGTTTAAATTGTCGCTATTTCACTCTTAATTAAAATTGGCAGCCGATCCACGACGTGAATGCTGATGATGGAGCAAGGCTCCATTGACGAAATGATAAACGATATAAAGAATGTTTATGAAATCCATCGGTCCGTCCGTCCATGGATGGACGGAAGAACGGGCGGACGGATGCACGGACGGACGGATGGATGCACGGACGTATGCACGGACGGACGGACGCACGCACGGATGGACAGATGCACGGATGGATGGACGGACAGATGCACGGACGGACGGACGTGTGGACGGACAGATGCACGGACTGGCGGACACACATATGCACGTACGGACGGACAGATGCACAGACGGACTGAAGCACGGAAAGTTGCACGGACGGACGGTCAGACAGTTGCACGGACGGACGGACGGACAGACAGATGCAGGGATGCACGGACATACGGATGCACGGTCGGACGGACAGACAGATGCACGGACGCGCGGATGGACGGACGGACGGGCATACAGATGCACGTACGGACGGACGATCGGGCTTACAGATGGACGGATGGACGGACGAACGCACGGATGGATGGTAGGACGGACAGACAGACAGATGCACAGATAGAGTACGGTCTATTTTAAACCTATATGCGCGCTATGAACGCTCTGTACGGTATATGTAACACCTGTGTTTCGGTCCGACGGGGAGCTACGACGACGGCGACAACGGACATGGTGCGAGCCTAAGGAGCATCACTCCTAAAAAAACAACGGTATGCTTCATTCGGGGCTTCAGAAGCGCACAGAATGTGTAAAGCATGCGGTACTCCGCGTAAAATCAACAGTGCTCCGCCACAGCTTGAGCCGCGCTGGACCAAATATGGCGGTGGGCCGGACGGTCGCGGTACTTTCCCCGTCCCTGTGACTTTAGATGGGGAGAGCGTCTGCCGCGCTCGGTGGCGGGAACGACTTAGCGAGTGAGTGCGCTGCGGTTGCGGCGCAGGGAGAGGGGAAAAGGCGGGAGAGGGGTGCGAGCGGTGGTGGGGCGGGCAGCTTCAACGGTGGCGACGGAAGGCCATGCGCGGCGTTCGGCGTGCACAGCGTTTCATTGACTTTTTGCGCCGGCGCCTGGTGGGGACAGCCTCTGCTACTACCTTCGACAAAGCGCCCGTAGTGCGCTAGAATGATGGTTGTCATTTCCCAATCCACGATAAAGGTGGTGAAAGTGAAGATGACGATTATACAGTTGTGCACAGAGCTGATTTCTTTTAACCTCAAATTCCTGGTGCGCTAGAACCAAACCGCTCAAGACCTAAATATTTCCTGTTCAATCACCGGCCACAGCAACCTAAAGCGATGCTTAAGACAAGGGAGCTTCGACGGCGACGGCGGGGTGCGGGTCTAAGGAGCTTCGCTCCTAAAAAAGAAAAGCGGAGGAATAAGGGGGTGTAAAGCTAAGTACTTTGGCGCACACTGCCTTGCGAAGCTTGCAGAGCGATGGCTTTGTGGATCTCTGCGATCTGGTCTCATGTGGCGGCGCTGACTTACCGCGGACGCGCGCAACAGCATCTGTGGCACTGCGTGTACACTTTTATATACGTAAATCCTTGCTTTTGTCGTTCTGCAATACCGACAAGCTAATATTAATCACTCATGCTCTCTCGCGCGTGTGGGACGTCGGCCGTCTGTTTTAAAATGCGTATACTGTAATATATTGTTCTGTAAGTCTAGCTTATGTTGGAGGCGAGCAACTAAATTGCACAGAGAACTAATAACTGAGGTTGTAGAGCGCTTTTGCGCGCGCTGGTCCTTTCCGAACCAAAATATAGTGCCGATCTCGTTGACGAAACAAGTTCGCGTTTGTTCTTTTCTTCGTTCTTGTAACTGATAAACTTGATTAAAATTAGTCCTACCTTGTCCCCGGCATTGTCAGGGCTCCCTCATTGCCCGAATAGCGCTCGAAGCATCGGGAAGTCATCGCAGAACGAAGATAAGCAATCAGCAACTAGCACCGTTAAAGGCTGTGATATGCGACTGGGTTCGTTTTCGTGCCCAACAAAACATAGCGTATCGAGCTCACGGGATCGTCGTGAAATGGCGCTGTACATTTTGAGTCCCCGCTGTTATTCATGCTGTACATGGCGAAGGATGGAAAATTGTGGTTGATCCCTCTTATATAGGAATCGGTGTAGCACACGAAAGTGAAACGTGTCTTCACAGAAGTAGTTGACTTTATTGCACATTGATATAGCATATAATATCTGTTGTTTAGTGGCTACAGCACCCTTAAACGTTGATGCACCCATGTTGACGCGTGGTGACATATATTCTCTTTCACGACAACCAACGACTCGGGACCGGGCTACATTTTCCGGTTGGGCCTAGTTGGTACATCGCATTTTAGGTGAAAACTTTAGCGCAAACAAGGCGGACCACAAAGGAAGAAGAGACGAGCACAGACGAGCACAAGCGCCTGTGCTCGTCTCTTCTTCCTTTGTGGTCCGCCTTGTTTGCGCTAAAGTTTTCACCTAAAATCCATTTTCCGGAGACACTGCATTGCCCGCACTGGAGCATCGCGCAAATCACACATGAACCACAGGCGTTCGAAAACCGTGGAACGGGTTTCGACTAAATCGGTTTGTGAACTCACGGTCCGCTGCAGCGAAGGGCGCATTGATTTAAGGGTCTGCGACCGTCCTGTAGATGTGCTTGGCATGCGGCGTCGTGTTAGCGAGCAGCGTCCGGCTGGTGGGTCGCTTCGGCGAACGTACGATCATTTTGGTCCTGCTTCGGTGTGTGTATGGCAACCAGTTGGGTCAGACGCACTCAACTTCGCAAACGCGAGAGGCAGAGTTCTGAGCTTGAGCCGCGAACGCGCGAAGGCCTCCCGCTCCCCCTGGCGCGTCCCTTGCTGCATCAAACTCACTCGCGCAACATTCGCCCGTCGACGCCGTTGTCTTTCGGCGGCGCTTAATGCAGCAGTTCTCGTAGTCGGTGCCATCGTGCTCGTATCAGTAGACGGCGGAGAGACACCGTTGGTGCATATGGAAGTTGCACACGCTAGCACAAAGCCAAAGACAAAGCAAGCAACTGCGTCGTCACCGAGTCAAATCAGCGCATATAGCACGTCGCAATTACAACCCCTGTTCGTGGCCTCCGAAATTAGTGCCAGAAACGTCGGAGCTAATTGCGGAGGCCACGCTCCGCTGTGCTGAGTAGGGCCAACACCACCTAGGTGGCGTTGGTAGGGTGCATTGATGCCAGCGTCCGTTCGAATGCTGGCATCGAAGCGCCGTAGTGCTGAGTCTACAGAAGCGTTCACTGTCGGTGCTCGGTAGTGCCATAATGCAGTACTTCTCTTCTCCGCTCCTAGGCGGCGGCACCGCCCCGACAAACCAAGAGCTCAGGTACATGAAGCTCTTTCGCAAATGCGTTTGTGGTACAGTTGGTTGAACGCCCGGTATATATCGGCGCGGACCAAGAGGTCGTGGGTTCGACTCCCGGGTTTACAAAATTTGCGAAACTCTTTCTCCTGTTTTTTTTTCTGAGTATTCTGTTCATGTAAATTTTAACAACGTCATATCCGTGACGGAAGTACGTCAGTGCAGTCTTGGTGGACCCCGGCATAAAACACTTTCGTGTTAAAAAGCGCTAGATGGTAGCAACATTCGTTTTAATCTGTCAGACAAACAAGGCGGCTTGGTGATTGAGCAGAAGCTTCCAGGTTTATTTAATGCGGACAATATTGTATTCTTTGCGGACAGTCGAGAAGATATACAGCGGCTGGCACATATATGCGGATGGGTAGGCGAAGCTCTTGGACTAGGATTTAGTGTAACAAAATGTGGACTGGTGATATTCAATCATCCCAATAATCAGGCGGTGTCAATACAGGACCAAGAAATACCGAGGGTAAGCGAATACAAGTACCTCGGAGTACGGGTAAATGAGGGTGATAGATACGTGGAAGTACGGGAAAAAGCATCGGCAGCAAAGGAAAAGAGGAATGCTGCAATAATGAAGCACAGAGCGCTGTGGGGATACAATAGGTACGAGGCGCTTCGAGGTTTGTGGAAAGGTGCAATGGTTCCGGGGCTTACTTTTGGGAACTCAGTGGTGTGCGTGAGGTCAGAGGTGCAATCAGGAATGGATGTAAATGAAAGGACTGTGGGACGCCTTGCGTTGGGCGCTTCCGAGAAGACGACAAATGAGGATGTAAAGGGCGATATGGGGTGGACAAGTTTTGAGGCGAGGCAAGCTCAAGGCAAAATAAGGTTCGAAGAGAGGCTAAAGAATATGAAAGAGAGTAGATGGGCAGAGAAAGTGTTCCGTCATTTGTATTGGAAGAGCGTTGACACACAGTGGAGAAAAAAAACTAGGAGGTTCACTAGTAAATATACGGCTGGCAGTGTAAGTGGTATGGCCACAAAGAGCGTTAAACGAAAATTCAGAGAGGCGGAGAGGATTGACTGGATGGCAGCGATGGAGAAAAAACCGGCTCTGAGTAACTACCAAAAGGGCAAAAATGAAATAGGGAGGGAGGCATTTATGATAATTCAAGAGGAAACACTTAACTGTTTGAAGCGAGATCGGGTTGCCTTAGAAGGCGTACTTATAAAGCGAGATTTAGTAAAGAAGGACAAAGCATATGCTCTGGGCAAGATAAGGAAACGACGGAGCATATTCTGATTGAGTGTGGATATATACACCCAGGTGTACGCTTAGGCACGAGCCTACATGAAGCCTTGGATTTTAGGGACGACAATGGAAAGCTGAACACGCCCGCGATAGAAATAAGTAAGAGACGGTTAGAGCATTGGTGGCAGAAAACTAGAGAGAAATGACAAATATATAGTGGGAAAAATAGAGACATTCCGCCGTAAAGGACAGAGAACTGGGCTATGACTTTGCGTTTCTTTTTTCTATAGTAAGATAGATTTAATCGAAATAGGCAATTAAGGTATTAGGCGAACTTTAAAAAAAGAAACAAAAAAGTTCTGTTTTCTTTCTTTATTTGTCGAGCCTGGTGGCACACTTGTCACCGCCCCGTTATAAAGGGGACGCTCATAGCATCCATCCATCCATCAATCTATTTATCCTTCCGCAATTAACAATACATTTAATGCGTTCCCAAGCACCAGGACACTCTTTGTATGGTTCTCGACACCCGTGTTTTTATTTAGAGCAACAAGCCGAACATATTAACGTTCGTGTCAGTACTCCATTATAGGGGCCCTGCAACGCTTTCCTCAGTTATAATGGAATAGTCTCACTATTAGCGCATAGAAGCTTCACGAATCACATGCCGCAAACATTTTTTGGAATCCGTCAAGTACGAACGGAGTTACAGGTATTTGTGGCACGCTTCAAGCGCTCCTTTCGTGCCAGCTAGAGCGCTGTAGGGTACGAGTAGAGGGGAATGACAAGGGGGCGATAACATCAGTCCCTTCGCCAGCGCGCGTCATGACCTCGAGCACTTTCTTGTTTTTCTTCGAACGCGCAGATTACTCTCAGTGTTATCGCGAGCGCGCATGCGACGGCATCCTGCGGCGGCCATGGTAACTGCGCAGCAAATCGGCCAACTGACGTGGACGTGGGTATATGGCGCAGAAATTTGGGTATATTGCATCATTTGTAGAGAGAAGAGGGAGTGATTTCTAACTGAATGAGAATTAATTGTAAATTCTAGGCCGCGTGCCTTGCTGTAATGTTCGGCGTTATAACGTTTGGTTCGCGTGTTTTCGGGAGCCTTGACTACCGATCGGCAGCGTTTTTTTACAATGCTCGAAAAGTGTTGCAGGGACCTTTTAAACAAGCCTGCGACTATCTTTGTTCTTCGTCATCCACATAAATTTAGTTTCCGAGCAGTTTCAGCATTGACTCAACGAACCTACCTTGATTTCCACACTGGGCCACACTTGAGCTACAAGGAATGTTACGGCACGAAGAATAGTACCAGTGCTACGAAATCACGATCGCAATCTTGGTGATTTAAAAACTGCGCACATTATAGGAGACGAAAAGAGACATACACAGGTGTTACAAGCCAGTTTCACTCTTAAATATCTCCCCATGTATGAAGATTAATCGATTGTGTTTTGCCCCCCTTCCTTTCTTTCTTCCTTATTAGGGCCCATGAAGCTAATCGTAATTTAACTAATAATACCGGCAGGGGTATTACGTCCCAAAACCGCGATATGATTATGAGGGACGCTGTAGTGGAGGGCTTAGAAAATTTTGACCATCCGGTGTTCTTTAACGTGTATTGATATAGCACAGTACACAGGCCTCTACCATTTCGCTACCGCAGAAATGCGACTGCCCCAGTCGGGATCGAACCCGCGACCTTAGGGTCAGCAGCCGGGCACCGTAACCGCTGCAGCACCGCGGCAGACGATCGTACTATAACTAAATATCATAGCAGTACGGCCGGTGGTAATACCTTGTCTAGCAAAGGAAAGTGCTCTTACCAAATAGATGGGACAATGCCGACAACGTGCACACTACGGAGTGAACGCCAATGTCAGCAGCAGTAGGTACCCGAGTTTTGGCACATATTAAAGTTCCCTCTGCGCCGCTCTGGAGAGTGCGCCGACTCTTGTGGGCTCTTCATAACAGACTACGACCCGTTCAATCAACTTTTTTCTCATATGCGGTGCCCGCTTTTCTTGTTTAAATCACACAACAAAAGCTGGAAGCCAGGAATGCGCAACGTCAGATTGCCGTGCAATGCCAGCAATGATCGCATGAACATTACCGCGGGAAATACAGCTGTGCGCGCATCAGGAAGGACTGCACTTCAATAAAAGAAAAAAAAACGAGCTAAGCAGAGATGGCTGGAAATAATAAGCCTCGACGACCGCTGACCTGTCCTGAATGACAAGCAGACGGTTCACGGTTTAAAAGCCCCTCTCTCTCAATGAATTCTTACGGGCTTGGCTGACTATGGAATCCTGTTGATGTCTTGTCGTTTGGCTCGAACACGACAGTGGAAGACACTTCATTTGAAGAGCACACGAGCGTTCTTTTGGTCCAGGGATGCGTGACTTCCTTATTCCAGGAAGCCACGGTTTGCATCCGACGCCCGGGCCCCGTCCACCAGCAGGTGCTGGTCCTGAGGGTTTCATTACGTCACCAGTGCCTCGCCCTGGCCGTCTGGGTCTTCTTGTATGTTCGTTTTGTCAATGCGTGCAATACATGTGTTGTTTCAGCATACTCATCATACCAGGTGACCCAGGATGTTAGCAGCTCCCTTAACTAAATGAAATTTAAAATATTGGCGCTGGAATGTGATATTGAACGTTTGCCTTGCGGCAGATGTACCTAATTCCCTGACGCTTTATGGCAATATTGGAAGTTTGTAGGCTTTATTTGCCGCAAAAAACAGTTGTCTCATGTGCAGCAAAAGATAGATAAATGATCCTGTTCTCCTGCAATGCTGAGAGGAATAGCAGAATTTGGACGTCTGAGAATTAACGCTTGGAAAACATCTGTACTAGGACCCTCGATTAATCCTGTATCTAGATATAGAAATCTAAGACGGCGTTCTCTAAGGCACAGTCAGGACCCCCTGTCTTCCCCTGACTGCATTCCCAGTACATTAATCCAACCTAGTACTTAGTAATTACTTTTAATGCACCGTTTTAACAAGTGCTTTTACCAACTGATCGGTTAAGGTCCGCAATTGTATCCGTGTACAAATTGGAGGGCGAACAGCGCTTGCCGCTGTAGACATAATGATTTAGTTGCGCAATTTATGAACTATTACGGTGCATCTTCTTTAGTAGCTTGTTCAATTACGTCCGGAACATGAACATTCTCAAGCTAAATGAACACGGTTATATACAAATGTTAGCGGGGAGCAGACTCGCCGAATGTGTCCACGATCTTCAGAAACACATATCGCAGTGCTGTAGATGACGCCAGCAGGCGAAAAAAAAACTGTTTTCCACACTCACCGCCATGGTTACGTGCGGCGCAGACTAACACTCCCAGGTTTAAATGCGGAGATATACCCGACAAAGGGGGTGGAAAGACGATCGCCGACGTAGCTCAATTAGTAGAGCATCGGACGCGTTATTCAAAGGTTGCAAGTACGGTCCCTGACACCGGCAAGTTGTCTTGTCGTCCTCTTTCAAGTTAGTCACATCTATATTGTATTTACTACAACTAACATCCCCAGTACTTTCCTTAGCTTACACTATTAGTATTTATTTGTTTATTTATGCTGGTGTACGGAGTGGTAATAATAGGGTCTGGCACAATGCTCTATGCGGGATAGCTCATAGGCCATCGGCATATGCATTGTGTAACCATACCCTTGCTCCAGGACTCGTTGTAGACATTCAGCTACTCATGCCGCGCCTTCTCCATAAGGTTTCCAGGCGCCGAACACGTCGCGCCGTCCCTTGCTATACTGCCCCCTTCACTATACTACACTAGACTATGCATGGCTATGGTATGCTAGGAGGTCCTTGGCCCATACCCCCTTTCTGTGGTGTATACCGGCCGAGTTTTCGACGGTCGCCCATGGATTTACTGCAAGCTTCAACAATTCCAAAGTTAAAACCTCCCTCATTTGAGCTTATTGAAAACAGTCAAATAACGCCAGTGGTATAAGGTTGTTTTGTCCGTTCGAATAGTAGCGATGTAGATGCCAGCTTCGGGGCAATCTGTACTTGGTACTCAGATATGATGTTGCGAATTTCGCGGCACAGGGCTTCCCGTATAAGATCACTTATTCATAAACTTTTAGAAGTGAATCGAGCGCAATTGATTTTGTGTCTTCTTCAGGTCCTCAGCCTCCCTCCTTTAAGCCGACGACGTCGCACTCAGCAGCAGGAACAACAGGTTCTATCAAACAGCAAAAAGAACATGTAAAGCAGATGTTCCTGTTCAATCAGCCATGACGCCGTTCTTTCAGTGCAGACCAACGAAGACAACACAAAATAGAATTCGCGGGAACAGAAGTCCGCATAATTGTATTCATAAGGCTCGTACATAGAAACACAAAAGCTCCGTGGCTTCGACGTTCAATCCGCTTGCGCCGCCCCCCTTGCTACTAATGTGATTATGCAAGATGAAGGCAAAACGCCTTAACACATGGCAAATTGGAGAAAATACTCTCGCGACAATAACTACGATACAGTGCAAACGAAAATGCGACGCCATTGTCCGGTTTTGAAACTCATCGTAAGAGCACATCTTGGGAACATCATATTTAAATTATATTTTTGTGATGGCCGTTCCTGCATCGCGCGTGCGATAGTGAACATTCCGAACGTTATCTTAGACTTTCCTTTGAGAAACATCCATTTCGAAGGTGACAATACGTCGAATAGGAGATACACGAGCAAAGTTCTGTAAGCAGCTGAGCGCAACTGCTTGTCAGAAACTTGAGTATTGAGCAGGAGTATGTCTTCACGAGTGGCGCAGCATCCCTACACTTAATCACGTCGACCACGCGGTTTGTGAGCTCACCATACAACGCCGAGAATTCCCGACGTGCGCAAGGGATGCACTCCCCTGCGTGAAAGTATTGTGCTGTGTGCTTTCCAGTGTACTCTTCGCATGAGACCCAGTAGTTTACAGAAAACGCTCATCCTGAGCGAGTTAATGAATTGCTTGTTATCTTTATGATAACAAACAAGGCAAGCGCAAGTAAAAAAGACATAATTTGGTTCCTGATATATGTAGGTTACCTCAGAAGCGGATAGTGTTGTGTGCCATAGTAATACTGAAAGTAACCACAAATAGAATTGTAAATATAGCACTGGAGTGCATAATACTCGTGACTGGACATTTCAGCCTATTATGACTAAATCCAATAGACTAATCTTGTCTGTCAAGAGACGGTCTGCAACGGTGCGCCCAGGAAGGCGGGAAACGGGAGGCTCGTTCAGAAGCTTTGGGGACATCTCAACGCGGAGCCATTTCTCGGCCACTGCAACCGTGCCCTGCAGTAACTGAATGGGAAATAGGATAAAAATTATATCCTAAAGAAAAACCTGGTCATTATATTTGACTCGCCGTTCTATACAGCAGATACCCACTGGACCACTCTGGTGCAATTGCAGTACCGCACTAAAAAGTCTGTTGATGCCCGGGACATATTTTGACACCGCCTAAGAGACACATATACTATCTGCCACGATCTAGAATTTTCCACTGAACTTCTATTCTACACGACCGTGAGTCCATTTTGATAACTGGTTTGCTTAGTATAATACAAGTCTTGTTTCGTTGTTTTTTTGCCTATGTCTCGTAATGTCACGGCACCGCACCGCCGTGACATTACGAGACAGGCATTTGGAGACGTTTGGACACTGGTATTTGGAGACATCTGCACGAGGCACCACCTCTCCGCGGCGGCAGCCGCGGAGAAATGGTGCCATGTGCAGGTGTCTCCAAATACCATTCAGACAAGTATGCCCTGCATCTACACCAAGAAATGACCTACGTGGACATACGCGCGCTCATTAAAAACTTTCCGGCATCATAAACGTTTTGCGAGCCAAGCCTACCCGTTTTAAGAAGGTGATTGTTATTCTACGAGGAACGCGCCACGCCACTTACATGGCTGAACTTGAACTGATGGCGCAAATGTTAGACAGGGACGAAAAAGACATGTAAGAAACGGAAAAGCGCACAAAATTTGCCACTTACATGGCTAGTTTTGTCCCCCGGTATGAAAAATGACGCAAAAGAAAGAGGGGGGTGACCCGTACCACCGAGAGGTATGATGGGTTTATGCCAATCGGACATAAATGAAGAGGGGAGAACTCCCAAGGCAGTGGCTTCAAATGAAAAAGCCAATCGTGTAGAGAAAAAAATATTCGGAGAGATTTGAAGAGCTACGAGAACCGTGAAAGGGCAGAGGAAATGTCATTATTTGATGATGCCGAGAATTGCAAGTCACTTGAAAACAATATAAACATTTTAAAAAAATATCAACGTCTCGGTTTACTGGAAATTATGCCCATGACAATTTTTATAGGTGAGGAAAGTAGCCATTTTGTTGCGCTATTGTTTGAATAATCCGAGTAAGCGGAACATTTGTGAATCTTTATGCGTTTTCGCCAACTCGAGAGAAAATCTCCATCTTGCGTTAGGCCTTGGTTAACTGAATTTAAATTTTTTTGAAGCTCACACACTACAAACAACTCGAACAAAAAGTGACAGTTCACTTTACGAGGTTTTGAGCCCCTTGAAATCCTGTGATGTTTCCGTGGGACGGAATGGTGACCGCGAAAAATGCTGTCCCTGCAGTAAAACCAATTTGGTGAGATGGTAGCACGAGCAGAAGGAGCATTAGCCTCTCCTGACAGGGCGCCGTTGGTTGCTACCGGTGCTGACCACGCAGAACACGGTCTTGCTATGAAAGCGAGGTATGTTGAGGCGACCCCCTTGATTGCAAAGAATCACGATCTCCTATGCGTATTGTCTGAGCAGTAATACCTCAATATCGAGAACGAATTTGAAACGCATCACAGCATGCGAATTTACCCACACAGCTTGAAGAAACGACAGCGAAATTTGTAGCACTATGCACATCACGTTAGTAGGGCATATTGATAACAAATGACTTCCCATGAGGCATGATGGAGCAGGCCTGGTGCGCTCTATATCAGGCGATGAGGACCGTACAGTAGGCATTGCTAGAGCCCGTCACGTTTACGGGTCTATTTACCGAGTAAAAGCGCCAGGCGCGTAGCTAGAAATGTTCTAAGGGCGGAGCACTTTAGGGGGCCGGCCTGTCGTCCATCCTTACATCTCATGTGGCGTGATCACGCTCACATTAAAGCGCTCGATACGGGCCATAAAAAAGGCTAGTAATGTTCAAACACGGGTTAGCATGAACGAATAAGGTCTAAAATAATATGATTAAAACCAAGAAGTAATCGCATTAATTCAACCTAAAATCGCTAAAAGGTTTCGAAAGCATGGGACTGACTCCGGCGTGGCACTAGAGAGGGCGCCACCGCCTCGCCAAGCGATTGCCTATGCCCCTGCGCCGGCACTGCGTCGCCACATAGCTACATCTGATAAGTCAAACAACTTGACGGAACTCCCAGACGGAGCGTATCTCAACTGTCGTAAGAAGCCGGAAGTCGATAAAGCGGAGCAACAGTAGCGCACATGTCGCACACCGAGTTCGTGAATCTGCCTGACAAGATTCTACTGATGCTGCAGAAATCCTACATCCTTACCTCAAACATTGGCGTCATCGACGCTTCGGTAAACGGAGCAATGGGAACTCTACAAACGGGAATCGCTGGTTGCCCACGCGACGCACTTCCTCGGGTTTCACAGTAGTGGAGCTGTCACACGTTTTGTTTTTGTTTTTTTTTCCGTGGGCGGAAGGGGGGGGTGTTCACCTACTCTTTATGTACGTTCGTGTACGTTTGCATGTGTGCGTGATATGTAACATGCAGAATGCAAAAATTTCGCGAAAAGCTTCCGCGCCTCACTCCCAGTTTCCTGGCTAAGCCAATGAAAAGCGCGGTTAATATTCAAAATCTATCGCGAATCCAGTCTCCTGCGATTTTGTTAATATAAGAGTGCAAATAATTTTGGCTGAATGCGTGAACAGCCTAGCAAACGATGCAAGGAACGCGCAGTGCCTTGCGTGACCGCACAAGACTATCGTCGTTAAATATCTAACGGGCCGTGTATTCTAAACTGCTATGGACAACGAATACTTCAGCAGACAAACTATTATTGTTCGATTTCCTTCAAGACGCATTTTTCGTTTTAATAGAATAAAAGAAAGGTAAACCTACCTACAATCGCGGTGGAGTAAAAGACAGGTTAAACCTGACAGCGCATATTTTGATGTGCTTCAATGTGGTGCTTCAGCATGACAACATTTTGAACAAAGTTCACGTGGTCGAATACGCCACGGGCGCGCGGCGCTGTACGGGTGATGCAAGCGAATGTGACAAACCTACACTGTCGTCTAAGCCACAAAGCTAAGAGGACTGCGTCGTTTGAGCGCCGAACGGGCGGCAGCACACCGTGACCACGGTTTAGTAGAAGACCGAACCACGTTTGGCAATTAGAATACTCAACATATTTTCTTTGGCAACGTTTAACGTAGAGGTAACATCAAACTGGACAGCCATAAAATGTCTTCGTATGCAGTACTTCACTTGTATTTCGCAACGATAGCATCGGGCAGTTAGTTAACTCTATCAACGCACGTTCCCGGCTAATAGAAAAAAGAACAAGCCTGATTTTTTTTCAGATTTTTAATTCTATTTTAACATCTTATATCATTTCCCCTCCTCTCTCTCTCCCTACTTTCAGTCCCCCCATCCCCTTCCCCACGCAGAGTAGCAAGTCAGCGATTTGCATATGCCGGCTAAATTCTCTGCTTTTCAATAAACAGTTCTCTCTATCTACTTTACTTGTGAAACACTATTTAGTATTTGCGAGGAAAACCGAAGCATCTGGAAAGCTGGAGCATACGCTAGCAACACCTAGTGAATTCTTCCGGACTAAGGCCGGCTACGACAAGCATAAAAAACTAACACAGAATACTTAGGCGAAGACATTAGGCCATTTACAGCAAGAACACAAACGCCAAATAACGACGCACATAAAAGCAGTGCGGACAATCCATATCGGCGTATCCGGTGCTTTCTAACATTGGGCATCTTTGAGTGTACATATCGGTGAATAATTTTAGCAGAGAAGTACCAAAACCGCCACATGCATCACCCATAAGGCCAAAAACAGGGCGCGACGCCAGACGAACAGGAGTGAACTCGGAGAGAGGGTGAATGAAATTTCCCAATGTAAGTACACTGCCGCTTTGTGTGTGTGTGTGTGTGTGTGTGTGTGTGTGTGTGTGTGTGTGTGTGTGTGTGTGTGTGTGTGTGTGTGTGTGCGCGTGCGTGCGTGCGTGCGTGTGTGTGTGTGTGTGTGTGTGTGTGTGTGTGTGTGTGTGTGTGTGTGTGTGTGTGTGTGTGTGTGTGTGTGTGTGTGTGTGTGTGTGTGTGTGTGTGTGTGTGTGTGTGTGTGTGTGTGTGTGTGTGTGTGTGTGTGTGTGTGTGTGTGTGTGTGTGTGTGTGTGTGTGTGTTGTCTCAACGACGCGTGTAATGAGCAAGGAAGCGCCAATTTTTTGCGAATGTTTCACCGCGGCTCTCGCTATATCTTAACGTCAGGCCTGCGTGTCAACATCGTAGACGCGAGCAGAATATGCACTACAGAGGCTGACGGCTGTTCTGATAGCCAACCATCAGGTTCAACTAAAAGCACTTTATCACTTATGTGCCATATTTCGGGGTTTCAGCTTACCCCTGCAATGTGGAGCTATTGATAAAGCTAGCAAAGCATCGGCGACAGGGTGTACAAATTTTGAAAGTCTACCACGGTACATGAGCGGCTGAACATTAGTTACCTATGGCATCATCCGCATATATTTTATTTTTTTTTCAAAAATGACTGAGTGTTAGATGTCGCTTCATGTTCCCTCGGCATAGAAGCCCTGACACGGCTACATGTCATTAATACGGTCCTTCCGCAGCTACCAATGGGCACATTGCAACTGAACATTTTTATGGCATATGATACATTAATGACGTAACAAGGACAATGCACTTAGGCCTACTAAGCACACGATAGTAAAACTAGTCTGGTTGAACTAAAATCTTACTTATGGCGTTCTGCACTATCGCTACTTTGCTCCGGGTGCACCTCGAATACATTTTTGACAAAAATATCTACACATGCCAAAGATTCAATCAGTGCCACAATCTAAATGGCCCCAATAGAGCCACGTTGTAAAAATAAAAAAAATTAAAAAAGAAAGAAAATGTCCCAACTGTTGTGATAAAGGTCCCGCCTTTTTCTATGGGGCATTTCAGCAGAGTACAGCGCGGGGTAAGGAACAGAACTTGGCTGTCTGCCTTGTATCGTCCACTGTCTCACTCGCTATTTGTTCTTCGATTGTGATACACAAGTTATCTGCCACTTGTAATCAGTGCAATGCAAAGCGCGGCTAACATGCAGAATTTCAGTACGCTGCACTTTCGTATTATTTAGCTTTCTATGAGGTGGCCAGGTTAAACACACCATTGCGAGTGTAGAACCACCAAAAAAGTGTGCTTTCTACATGCATTTTTTTTTCCAAAAACTGAGCACGGCCTAATTGACTGAAGTCTTCGTTGTTCAAATGTGTGGCACTTTGGAATCGTTAAGCGTTTAACAAGCGCAACAAATCAATTGCTCTGGTTGGACATGTCCATTCCATTACACCCTATTCAGATCAACATGCTAGAAGGTCGTGATTTTTAACGATCAAAAGCCCTCTTGAACAATCCTTTCTTTTATACTTAACTTTGATGCATATTATGTCTCCAAAGCGTCAAAATATTGAGATTAATGAAGCGATTACCTAATTTGCAATCGCATCCGTGCTCCTGGAAGCTTAAGCGTGTAAATATGTTCGGGAAACAGATTGACATGATTTAGACAAATGCATGATTGAACTTTGTTTTTGACAATATACTTGTGCGTCACAAAAGTGATCAAGCCCGTAGCGAGCGTTCTGTTAAAGTTTCTCTATAAAATATTGTAATTTTGACAGTAGACAGGAGTACAAATCACAGGGCTACCAGAAAGCAGGATCAGATTGAACCAAAAGAACACCAGGCGCAGCGAATGCACTTCGTCTCTTCGTTGTAAGAATCATTAACATTTACATGTTGTGCGAGTTTATCAACATGTGTATGTATATATATATGTGTCTGTTGCTTTCAAATGTATGCACGAGAATGACACGTATGCTTCACCCAACTGATTTCCATTGCCTGGAGAAGGAACAACACGTAGGAAATTACGGAACGAAAGAGAAGTGACCAACAGCTCAAGAAGAAATGATAAATCGTATTTACATCTGCCCATCTTCGTTCTTGCGTTCACCTCAGCGACAGGTGCTGTACCTGTTATTTAAGATTACAGAATTATTTGTAGAGATCAAGCAGATGACGCGAGAGACATCGTGGAAGCGATAAAGGGTCGACCTCAGAGACAGCGACAAAGACATCCGTTTGTTGTCCTACACTAAAATGAGCGCTCCTTACATACTGGTAAGTACCATTGGTTGCGAAGGACAGGTTCGTTTCTATGAATAAGAAGTGCAGTTATAGTAGAAGGATTGAAAGCTGGGCTAGTTGGTGACTGTACTTGAACATTTTTGAAGCAGCGCAACGACGACACGGACGGAGAGAAAAGAAGCGCTGTGGTTTGTGCTTCTTTTCTCTCCGTCCGTGTCGTCGTTGCGCTGCTTCAAAAATGTTCAAGTACAGTTATAGTAGGCTGGCAATAATGCGTCATCGTATCAATCATTTTTGCCCTCCGTAGCGTTTTCAGAGCGGCAGTTATAACTGGGAGCAGTATGACTAGTGTGGACACTAGCAGTACTTTCGTTGAGACGAACAGCAAACGCACTCAGTTGCAGGTGTCCGGAACAAACAATGCTACACATGGGCATATCGCTGTCCCGATGACGTCATGATTCACGCGAACGCCTTAAAAACAGTTTCACAATCACCGGATGGCATCACGTTTCGTCACTGTGAGTGTCCGATGTCGTTTTACGAAAAGTTGCGAAGCGAGGCCGAGCAAAGCAGCCCACGACGGGAACACGTAGACACCCTTCGAACCAAGCAGAGACATCGGTGAGTGCTATTGTCTTTTTAGAACACACGACGACGCCATGCTTTGTACAAGAGTCCTCCGAAAAATGGCTGTGCGTAAATAACGTTTTGCCATCTGGGCCATACTACCAGTAGAACCTTGACACTCGCTGAACACACGTGTTGGTCACCAAGCCATGGAATGTCCCATCTGCAGGCAACACCGAAACAACAGAAGGCCCCTTGTGGTGGGCGCGAGCTTAGCCCACGAAAAATTGAGCTGGCGAGGAGAAAATAAAATACGGAGGAGAAATAAGTAAGGCATCAGGTGTTTTCAAGCAGTGGTAAGGCAACTACCACTTCGTTGTTTCTTCCTATGGTTCTCTGTTGACTTGCGCTGGTCACAGAAAACCCACGAAGCAATATCGCCTTGCTGCCACACACCACATCAGAAGCGATCCCGGTCAGCTATAGAAAGCCTGGTGAGTTCCCGGGGGTGATGGGCATCTTTGCGCACGTAGGCTGGGTTTTCGAAGGTAGGAAACTTTCGCCCGAAGCCCATTCGAGCCGGATAGCGTCGTCGGTAGGCCACGAGCACGATGAGGAGCAGCAGGGCGATCGCCAGAGGCGCGGTGACGGCGACGATGACAGCCACCATGGTAACGGTGAGCCCGTCCTCCAGGTCGCCGCCTCGTACCGGGACATCGATGTCGTCACGGCCGCCAGAGGTGACGCTGGGTTCCGTGCCGTGTGGAAGAAGCTCTTCGCCCACCAATACGGCGGCGTGGTCTGACGCCGGCCACGGATCCATGTGTGCCGAAGGCTTGCGCGGAGGCGCCTTCGCCGGCACAACGCCGCGGCTGACATCCTGTTCGTAAGGCGTCCAGCGATCCTGAAACAGAAGGATACAATAGAATCGCTCATCAATCTTTTTCAACAATACACTCATGCGCAGGTATCCTAATATTAAGACTCAATGCCCAAATTCACTGAATACATTAAATACTAGTCCTACGATACCGCGTAACGTTAACAATGTTTTAGTGACGACGCAATCATCAAATTGCGCCAAAGCATGCTTCATATTGCACAAATGCTCCTTAAATCATCAGCCAACATTACCCGACGTAACATGTAGCGTTCAATAAAAGCCGATGTTTCACGCCACAAACCAGTTAAAAGTGGTAACAAAGGCCGGCCAGACCAATACTCCCAATCAATACTGAAGCTGTCAAGGTCTTTGCGGTATGTATGCGGAAACGAACATTTCCCTTTAACAAAGATATTCATATGCTTATAATCGGAATAGCGAGCAGTGCAGCACACGTGACACACAAAATGGTGCTCTGTAGATTGCAAGAACTCTTAGTGGACTCATCCGATGCGGGAAATCATTTAGTTAATTCTGATGCAGCGAAGGGCTTCTCGAATCACGGAGACTCCTAAGTGCCAAACAAGAAATCCCGGTTACGAAAAAAAGAAACACACCCACACGCAAGAACCACATATGTAACACTGCAGCTGCTGTTTCCGCGGTACCAAATCAGGCGTGAGATTATCGACATTCATATATGAACCTTGCAACCCCTAATTTATTTATTTTTTTTCAATTCAACAGTTCTACATCTTATAGCACGGTTCATCACGACGTCACCTTTACGTTGTAGAACGATTGCAGTCAAGCTTTAACTTCCAGTTCCCTGCTCAGATTTGTTCAGGTGAAAAAATTGAAGCCACGCATGACCATTTGGTGATGTGCAATTCCGGCAACGTGACCTGCCCAAAGTCCAATATAAACCTGCTGCATCAATACTGAGTAGGTTACACACATTTCGATACATTGCTCGTTCAGATACATTCCGAAAAATTCCGACGGAACCTATGCACTGTGGTAATCGATTTTCTGCCAAGCAGAGTAGCTGCGTGTGTCGTCTTTTTAAGTGCTGAGCACTTCAGGGGGCCATACTGTCGTATGCTGTCGTCGTCGCTTGGCGTAACGCAGGCAAAACCACATATAGCATTGCCATCTGAGCGCATGCTCGCGCCAAAGAGAAGTCCTCTTACTCCTGTTCTTCGAGCGCCTTGATGATATTAAGTGCGGAGCACATTAAATGAAAACCGCGAAGAAAAACTGAAAAAAAGAGGAATTAAGCGAGAAATAGAATGAGAGAGAAAGAAAAGGAAAAAAGTAGGAAGAAAAACAGAAATGAATAGATATAAACAGAAAGAAAAAACATAAAAAACCGGAAAATACAAAAAAAGAAAGAAAGGGAAGGAGAAAGAAAAGGAAAACCGAAGAGGAACAAAGAAGGCTGCCCAGCTCCGCACTTCATTCAGGCTTGGCACCACTAGTGCGAAGCTGCCTGAATTTTTTTTTTTTACCTTAGCGACATCTAAGTGAAAATCAAGTACTTGCGCGCATACACGGGTTCACCAGCAAAGTCGTACATTGGAGCCTAAAGGGTAGCTTATCACTCGATGTAACGTCGGCACTGATGTTAAAAAAAGGACCTCAGTTTTATTGAAACTAAGTGCATGTATACATGTATACGGTGCGATGACGTGCACGTCATAAGTAGCGGTCGTTGGCGTATTCTTCCAGGGTCGGGCTACGCTTGCTGAATCACGGGAGTAGGTATATAATGGTTTATTACATTTTAATAAAAGCTGATAGCCAGCACTGCAACGACAATTTACGTCGCCGTTGCATAACGCCTGTATAGGATGTTTCTGCGCATCAGTCTCAAGCACTGCGTGGATCTGCGGTAGAATACATGACCGCCAGTGAGAGTGCCTGGGTTCGATTCCGGCTAGAAGGATTATTTTTAATTATTTGCGTCCATCGAGATTTTTCGCTCTCTAACAACGCCGCCGATACGCGCCCCTAATTTTGCTGCGGACACGGCGTCCGTAATGCTATCGCACTGAGCTACCCGTCGTGCAGAACTGGCGTGGAGTACCAGGTTCCACTAAGCTGAGCCAGGTCATACGTCGGACAAAGTGGGAGGCGCGTCAACACCTCACTGAGCGAACACGAGTCGGCCCACTGTATTTCCATCCCTGCACACCTGGTCGACCATCGCAATTCCTGCGGATGCACTCCTTCCTTGGCGGGCACGCATTTTGTCCAAAGACAGAAAACAAATCAACAGAGAATTAATAGAGACGTTCTGTATAAAAAACATGGGTGTTACAAATGTGTGAGCCCGGCCTCGATGCCGTTATCACACAAATAATTTTCCTTCCTGCGCAGCCCGTGTCGTTAAAATTTTCTGACAGTTTTTTTTTTTTTTGCTGAATAGTTGCATGTAAATATGACAGCGGATCGCAGCGTCTCGATACGACCTCCTATTTAGTTTCCACTAGGTACGCTTGCAAGCAATAGTGTATTGAAAGTGGCGTTCTAGCCACTTCAATACACTATTGCTATTAACATGGAACCTCACCAACTCGCCCAATCTGCCTGTCTTCTACCGTTCTAGATAGTCTGCACTCGTGTTGTTTGATTCTCTGCTTCACCCTTGTGCAGTGTTGCTCATTGAACGATAAACACGACCTGCTTTTAGGAGATCTCATGGATTCTTAAAAGTAAAAGGACACAAAGAAAAAAAAACAACGCAATTAACAATAGGAGCTAATTCATGCATCTTTTAATAAATGAAAAGTAGGGGAAGGAGAAGGATAATGCATTTACTATTCAAGGACTCAAAGAAGAGTCCCACAATTGTGTTTAAAGTAAAAACGAACATTTTCTCGGATATTTACTTTCCGCAAGGCCCACGGCACCTCAGGTGAGTGACTTATTATTCCGTGTAGCGGGGGTCACGGCAACCTGCTGCATCATTTCAACCGGGCCACGCTGTCTTTCCGGGTTTAGACTCCCACCGCTCTTCGATAACCGTTTGTGTGGATGCCGTGGCTTCATCCTACATTTCCATTTCACGAATAAGGATCCTTTTGCACCTAATTTCAAGCACCCGTCATTCATACTTTCTCAGTGTTCTTATTTACTAAATATGTTTACCAACTCGCCATTTTTTACTGCCTTGTGCATATATTTTCGGAAGTTCGTACGAGTCGACGCTCCTTGAAGCTCGTGATATGTTTTCAGATTGTTTGAACTTAGAGTAAAATAAATGCTTATTACTGCGGTTACAATAAGCAAGCGAACCGAATAAGTGTTGAATTTTTGTGTATAACTGAGATTATTTTTTTATCGTCACTGTTTACAGAAAACACTGATAGTACGGATAAAAACTAAGAACTCTACCTGCGCCACTTCACAAGTGCGCAGCACCTCTTAAAGATAATTTTGCAGAGACAAATGCACACACACATGAATTGGAAGATAGCACACAAATATGCTAGCCACAATGTAAATTTACGTTCAGAATAACATGGTTAACATGTCGCAATTGCGGTAAGGTATATGTTTTACGTAACTCACCATAATTTCAGGAATAGACAAGGTATCACGCAAGGAAGGTTGTCAAAGAACGGCAGAAATCGTAGATATTTTCTGGTTGTACTTAAGCGAGCAATGTCAGCCGGAGGTTCGCTGTCGGGATTGTGCTCGCTAGGCTGCGCTATAGAGAGACTCGTTGTTTGCCCAGTGTGCTATGCATGTTTTCGCGCATCCGTTTACTTTAAAGGCTTTGCTAAGTCACTTGTAGTCAAGCACACAAGCCAGACGACACGCGAGAGATAATGACAGTCGCGTGCCGAATGCATCAGTTTAGATGCGATCCTATAATTGTAGAGCTAGCTTAATTATGCATGACGGTGCCAACATGCTTAAATACAAGCACACTACGGACCTGCGCTGCCCGTATGTGTAGCTTTTTGCTGCATGTCACATGAGTCACCGGTGCTACATTCGTACCACTTTTGCCTCATGTCAATCATCTTTTCGCAGTGTATCAATGCTTGCTGAACGTCCTTTTCTGTTACGCTACGTAACATATTACATATGTACAAAGCACCCCCCTATACGCCATCAAATTCACTTGAATTATTGCGTTTACTCCTGCTCATCATTGCTCGTGTTTTCCAAGTGTGCGTGTGCAGCCTTTCCGACGGACAAAGTGTGACGGGTTTACGGTTTTTTTTCTTTTTTCATTCCACTCCGCTGCAAAGAAAAAAGCATTTCAAGTCTGACATAGCCCTAAACAGCTAAACAGCATACGATGCGCAGTTCGTGACGCTCCTCTAATGGCAGCGATATATTGCTGCCGTCATGACGCGGAGGGGCAGCGAACTACGCCCGTCAGCAGGCCTGTCAACTAAGCTCCGCCGCTGGCGTCTGGATTTGAGATCGCCATCTATACAGAAACACTGCAGCAACCCAAGCTCCGACACTACGCAGCTCCTCTGATGCTACGATACGCGTGAATGGCGGCGCCTGGTCTGGCGGCCAAGCATGAAGCCAGAAGAGCGCCGGAAACAGGCCGCGAACAAGAGAAGCCATTCAGGAACCACCAGCTCAGCGCTCGGCTTCACGGACATGATACTCTCTCACAGCATGGCTGGCATATGGCTTGCTCTTCCCTGGAAATTCGATGAGAACTCAGCACTTCGCTTTTGCTACGCAAACGTGATATAGCTCGGACTAGGGCGCATTAGAATCCGTCAAGTATGAGCGGAGTTACAATGATTTGCCGCACATCACTTTCTCTCGACTTTAGTGTCAGCGAGCACGCTGAAAGCTACGCAAGGAGGGGAATGACAAGGTGGCAAGAAGATGCGTCCCTTCGTCAGCGCGCGTCGTCACCTTGAGAATTTTTTTTTGTCATTTTTCTTTGAACGGGCGGCTTACTTTCAGTGTAATTGAGAGCGTGCTCGTGGGCACGTGGCGGCATCTCTGGGCGGCCACGGTGACTATGTAGGTCAAGGTACTGAAATCAGCCAATAGCTGGGTTTGTGGCGCCGTAATTGGGTATGTGGCGCCGTAATTTGAGTATATGACATCATTTGTCATTCACACATATTGTAATTTGATGGCACCACTGAAGTTCACTTTTTGTACTGCCCCCCCCTTACAAAATGCCTCAACGGAGGCCTGTAAGGTATTTTTAAATAAAATAAAATAAATAAAATTTGTAGAGAGCATATTGAGCGATTTTTAGCTGACTTTGAGAATTAATTGCGAATTTCAGGCCACGTGCTGCGTTGTAATGTTTGGCTCGCGTGTTCTCAGGAGCTTCGACTAACGATCGGCAGCGTTTTCTGACCGTGCTCAAAAAGTGTTGCAGGGCCCCTTTAAGGCTACCTCAAAATTACTGCCATATCTATCTATCTATCTATCTATCTATATATCTATCTATCTATCTATCTATCTATCTATCTATCTATCTATCTATCTATCTATCTATCTATCTATCTATCTATCTATCTATCTATCTATCTATCTATCTATCTATCTATCTATCTATCTATCTATCTATCTATCTATCTATCTATCTATCTATCTATCTATCTATCTATCTATCTATCTATCTATCTATCTATCTATCTATTAATATAGTCTATATGTATTTACAATATAAAGGGTGCTCCAGGTAACTCTAGCCACAGTTTAATAAAAAGGCCGATGCGACCGAATCCATGTTGCTTACTATTGCATGGACGAAATCACAACATTTTTTTGTGTTCTACTCAAGTGCTTAATTAGCGAGAACAATGAACTTAGCCTAAAGCAACGACGCTGGGCAAAAAAATTAATGAACAAATCGTAGAGAAGTTTGCGAAACGTCAGCTTGGAGAGTTTCTAACTTTCTATCTAAGCGTTAATGTTTTTCTGCTTCCTGCACATAGCCGCGAAATACCAAAATATATTACGTGATATGCCCGCTTGGGCGCCGTAATTGCAGTTCTGCAAACCGATCTGCAACATCATTAAATTTATGCCCAATTTCGTTTTTTCAGAAGTTGATCTCTGAAAAACTGAATCTCGCCTAATAAAGCAATCAAGCAAAACACAAGAAATAGTTTCGTTTAGGCAATGCATTAGTTAGCAACATATATTTGATCGCCTTGTCATAAAGTGTGCACGCATACTTTAAAACTCTGGATAGAGTTGGCTGGGGCACCCTGTGCATAGACGATAGAGTGGGTGTCCGGTTGCCGCAAGAACTAAGTAGCAGAGGTAGGACTTCACGAAGACTTCAGTTAATACTTCGACCTTTCTGTCACAGTCCATACAGGTAAATTAATATATCTATATTTCTGTCTGTCTAATAATATTCTCCACGTTAATTTTGCATTTATAGTTTGCGTTGATGAAACACCCTGATGGATCTCATACCTTCATTATTATACGAAATTCTGTTAAGCTGGCTCGAGTTTCTCATTTTCATAAGCTTTCGCAGTGCATCAAAACACTACGAGGCAAAAGGAAAGGATGAACCCTCTTTGTACCGCTTCTTTGACTTTAGCGTTGTCGCAGCATTTCAAAATGGTCACAAGATTGTTGTGCTTTATAGACTCTATAATACTGTGCAGCCACTCCAGTACACTGATCAATTAAGATCTAAGGCAATTGGCTAAGGTAGAAAGGCTAGCTGGCCATTAAGTGCCTGTTCCATCTTTCTTTCGCCCTGGCATGATGAATGAGTGTAGAGTCTACGGGGCATGCAATGCCAACTGCAGTTGATGTATGGATAAGCTGTGTTGCATGGAGTCTGAATCATTCGTTCAATCAACGTAAAAAACAACGTAGACCACTCAGCTAGAAAGCACACGTGACTAGCCCTGTCTAACAACCAGTGCAGCCATTTGGCGAGCTGACTTAATGAATGCGTCCATGCCAACCTTGCCAGCTTTTCTGCCTTATAAATCTCAAGCTGGACGTCCTGACATTTTGTCCGCATACAAAAAAAAAACGACATACGCTAGAAGTGTTTTTGAAAGAAAAAATGAAATCCTAGCGCCGCATTCACAAAACTTATTTCGTCCCCTTTAGTCCCCTTTATTTTACACGAAAACGCTGACTTAGTCTACTCAATCAGGTCGCCGAAAAGTGTTGTTCTGAGGTAGAAAGCTGGGCTGCTTGGAAACGCTTAAAATGCCAGCGCATAAACGCCGGACGCATGCGCAAAAAGGACACGGGGCAACCCTCGTTCTGCGTCCATCCTCTCCGTGTCAGTCGTTTCCGCACTGACATTTTAAGCATGCATTGTTGTTCTACGCGCCTTTTGTCCGCGGAAGCGATCCGCTGCAGAACCTAACCATACACAGCTTCGCTCTCAAGGCTGTTTAACACGCTGCGATCACAGAAACAGAAAACAAAATCGTTCCATTCGCCCTGTTCGCAACCACTACGAATGGCGGTTCCATTTCACATGCACTGCCCAGCGGCTGCGATTTTTGCTCTGCGAATGCCGCGGCGCGCCAAGATTGCTTCCATGCCGTTCTTTGTGGGAGACACTGCAGAATATTAAAATATTAATAAATAGATAAAATATTCGCAATATTGCCACGCGTGTTATTTTGATGTGCTCCGTTTAAACGAACAAAGACTGTCAGCAATGCTCGGCGCAGATCGCGCCTCAGTGTTGGAGAAGCTTCACGATTGTAGTAGATCGTTTTGTTAAGATTGCCCGCAGGACGCGAACAGTCAAGCTTATTCCAGAGCTTACGTGACCATCAGTGATAAGGCTGGAAAGTTCGATGCGTGATGTATAAAAGACGGCGCGACGCAGTGATGTTCAGTTTTTCGACGGCCGACGCTCTGTTCGCCGCTCCCATTGTACCGTGCGTTTCGCTGTAGTCCAATTTTCCGTTTCCCGGCCACAAGTTCGGCCAAATAAAGAGTTTCATCTTAGACACGCCGACTGCTGCATTCGTCAACGTCATGACCACGTGACAATTTAACGTAAGAATATGTGGATTATGATATCGCTTAGTTTTCATGAACGATAAGGAAGAGAACGCATGTGTTGTAATTGAAAAACACTTTTCTATTTAAATTTACTTCAAAGTGCGCAGCAGCGGCCATATCCAAAATAAACTCTTCGGCGTAGTTTTGACGGCTCGGCAAGGTTGGCGAAATTTCGAAGGGTTCATACCAAAATACCGTTTCACCGCTGTGAACAGATCGAAAAACTTCCAACATGTTGGTCGCTCGCCGGTGACCGGTGCGGCGACAGCGATCGACCGCTTTCTGCAACGAGCGAATATACAGACCGAAAATCGTTGCACTTTGCATCGCATAAAACGGCCTTTGAAAAAAAAGAAAAGAATCACGCTGAGTATGCTTTGGAAGTTTTCTAATTGATGCATAAGCACATGCATGGGAGGAGGAAGCAAACAGAAAGGGAGAAGGCAGGGAGGTTAACCAGAAAGACTTCCAGTTGGCTACCCTACACTGGGGGGATTAGGGAAGGGGAATAGAAAGATGAGAGAGAGTAGGGAAGAGAAGGAAAAGAGAGAGAGAGGCAGTGAAATTCAGTGCAGCGTGTGGAACTGCACCGCAAGTTATGGGCGTTCACACAAGCCCGTCGTCTTCAAAAAGCACAAGAGGGCTTTCGCTGCCTTGTGGGCTGTCGAGAGATGTGGACGGTGCTGTAATAGCACCTGCACAGAAAGTGGCCGATCATCCAGTCGCCGCAATGCGTTGGCAAGTACTTGTCTCTCTGAGGCAAAACGAGGACAGTGGCACATCAGGTGTTCGATATTTTCGTCGGTGCCGCAAACATCGCATGCCGCACTGTCAGTCACTAGTTTTACTATAAGTTGTATCCTAGAAGGTTGTTTTAAGGCTGCATCGACATGACGTCTTCCATCTTCCCTGGCCAGTGTCTCGAACGGTCCCATGGCAGGCGCATGCCGTGACCGTCTAAACGCGCGTTTGGCGTCCAGTTTTCAGGAAGCTTGCATTTTTCTGATGTGTACAGTCCTCCCTGCCGGCGTTTCATCTTGACCTGCAGAAGGCTGTCATCCCAGTGCCATGAGAGTTCACCTAGCCTTCACATAAAATGTCCGCCTCTATTCATTTCCTTGGCACTACGGCTGCAATGCATTCATATGGTTCAGATATATTCAGCTTTTGGAAGCATGGCTGCGTAGCACAGTGGTTAAGACACCAGCCTTCGATGCGAGGTTTTATTTTAGAGTCGGCATAGAAATTCTGACACATTTACAACCTGATTCACAAGGGTGGCGTCTTGGACTTGTTGGAAATTCATGCCAGTATGCTACCAGCGCGAGGACGCAGGGACAAGAAAGAGGACAAGTGCATCGTTCGCTTTCTTGTCCGTGTGTCCTCGTGCTCGTGGTATACTGACATTTAAAACCTGACACAGTCGAGTTCTCAGCAAACTCCTAATGAAAATTCAGTTATCTAGAGAGAAAGGAACAGAGCGCTTACGATAGAAAGCTTTGCGAATTCTGCCGTGACGAGAGTGTGGTATACTGCTGCAAGCAGCCGACATTTTTCTCATCTGGCGACTCTGCCCCCCGATACGAAGGCCATTGTTGGCTTTCGTGCACGTGCGTTCTTTAGTATTTCCTTCTCCAGTGGCATTTACTTCTGATTTCTATCCTAAAGAAAGGAAAACGAGAAAGGAAAGGCAGGGATGTTAATCAGTTTGGCTTAACCGGTATGCTACCCTGCACAGGGGGAAAGGGATGGGGGGAGATTGAAAGAAGAGTAAAGAAAGAGAGGGGAAGTACACACGCACACACATAACGTCGCAGATCAGAGCGGCAGTTTTAGTACATTTCTTGATGGCCATGTATGCTGGAAATGTTCACGCACTCTTTTTACCCTGCCAGCTCGAGGTTCATTGAGCGGGCAGTACATAAGCGTTTCGCAACGCTATTTTCATGCTTCGCCTCCAAGCATACGTGCTCGGCTTGAAAACTTAAGTAACTTGTATAGAAAAGGCTTCACTACCACCCGGCTACCAAGAAAATCGGCGATAATGAAACTCAGGGCACTTTTCAATAGACGCGGATTTACCGGAGCGCTCACGGCAACAGGAGAGTCCCTTGCACGACCATGCAGCATGATAACAGAGAAACAGTTGCTTTCGAGTCGTTACATTACGAAATTTAGTTGTCTGTAACCAAAAGTTGTACGTACCAAACGCTGTCCGTACACCAGTCTCAGTTTATTATTCATTCAGTTAGACACAATGAATAATATCTAGACAAGGGCATCTTAGTCTGAGGCTGAAACGGATGCCTCTATAAGCATTTATACAAAAAAGCGGAATAAAGACCTGAAAGAGGTGGAATAAATAAAAAATAAGCAAGAAACTGAGAGATGACACGTATAAGAAGAGCGAAGAAAATAATAATTCTTGGAGTTTTACGTCCCGAGACCACAATACGATTATGAGGGACGCCGTAATGGAGGGCTTAGAAAATTTCGGCCATCTGGTGTTTTCTAACGTGCACCTAAATCTAAGCACACGGGTCTTCAGCATTTTGCCTCCGTCGAAACGCGGCCGCCTTGGCCAGCATGCGATCCCGCGACTTTCGGGACAGCAGCCTAGCACCGAGACCACTGTACTAAAGTTGTGGGCCAGACTGTGACACTCCCGTGCTTGAGTGTGTGCGCGTTTTCTCTCATTTTTAGATGCGAAGCAGCTTAAGGCGAAGTTCAATCCGGTGGTGTTGGTGGTGGTGGTGGTGGTGTGCGGCGTGACCACCCTTACTACGCATGCGCAAACCCTTTCAAAAAAAATAAAAATAAAGAATCTCCTCTCCCCCTCTCTCTCCTCTAGGCATCCCTCCCCACGGCGACCACACCCTCACTGCGCATGCGCGTCCCCTCCCTCTCTTCCCTCCTACGCTCCCCCCCCTCTAAGCATCCCTGCCCGCGGCGTCCACACCCCCCACTGCGCATGCGCGTCCCCCCCCCTCTCTCTCCCTATTCGAGTTATATAAGACTATTTCACAATAGCAATGCATTATCTGCAAAAAACGTCAACTTGAAACTTTTCACTGAAATTGGACTGCATATATAAACAAAAAAACCTCTTTCAAGAGTCGTAAAAACATGTTCACGCGTCGTTTGGACTCATTACCAGCAAGAGAAGACAACAACCCTAAAACGAAATAGCTTGTGTTCCAATTAAGAAAAAGAATAAATAGCAAGAAGGAAACAAGGCCAAAGCGCAACTGTAAATAAAGCTTGTGCATTATACGCACTATCACACAAAATACCGCGTAAACCGCATATGCTCACATATGAACAGTAGGCAGAAAAGTACCGCGAATGAAGTCACTGACGATAGTCCTCCGAACGTTTGTGACGCAGCTCACCGCTACTTCATCTCTTGTAGAGCGCTTACCAATGCCACCTAAATGAATACCAGTAAAGAAAAACAATATTAATACTATCTAACAAATCTTTTTCCACAGGCTGTTTCCGTAGCGTGTTTTGAAATAGGCACACATGCAGAAAAATATTGCTACATACGCTAATATCTTCGACAGACATCGCTAATCTTTGGCAATGGCGTCCACGGATGAATTTCTCAACACGAGAACACGAAAGCTCATAGACATATTAGGCATTCCGCTCGCATTTGCGTTTGCCTCTCTTGCGCTGCAGGCGGCAGACGGTGCTCGACACTGACATCCCGCTGGTCGTGAGGGGCTGGATACATTGCGAGCTGCGCATCGTCTCGTACGGCGCCCTCAAGGCCAGCTACCCCGACGCACGTGCCCCGCGGAGGCGTTCTGGTCAACGTCATCGTTCGTGGCGACGAAGCGGCTGACCCCGGCGGCCATCAAGGATCTCGCTCTGTCGACTTGATCGCTGAAAGGGCGCGCTTTCAACGTTGGTCGTTTCCGCGGCGACTGATATCCCACAAGCCGGGTGCGCGCTCATCTCGAAAGGGGGCGCCTTGAGCGCCACAGGGTCATGCGGGCGCCGTCGAGACCCGCGGGCCAGCAGCCGCCTACAACGTCGTCACAAATCTGATCGTTCATCAGTGTTCTTCGATGAAACAAACCATCCTAGATGATCGGCCACGAAGCGGGTGCCATTAGAGATGAAAAAAGCCTCATTCAAACGATATAATTTAACCCAGAACTGCACGTACAGGAATTCGGTTAGGCGAGTATGCACTGAATGTTCCTCGCGTTTTTCTACGCAGCAATATAACGTACTGCGTAAAAAAAACTGTGAGATGCATTCACAAAAAAAAAAAAAATCAATAAACTTTGGCAAGCGGATTTGTGCTGGCCAGTATAATTGCGGAGGGATTTACAGATGTCTTTTCGCGCTTTAATAAGGCTTCCTCACTTGCTGCTTTTGCTTTCTCTCTCTGTAGGCCTGCGTACACACTAAACCTCACGAACTGGCACTACACCTTCTCGCGTTCTAAATTCACACTATGAACTGCGCCTCTCACATTCAGAATCTCAAGGCGACACAGCCTAGCGGGCTGCCAGAGACATTAGAGAGTTTTAGCAACTTACGTAAATACGCTACGCAAATACGGTAAGGTAGAACGGTAGCGCACCTCCTTTCCCGCTCGTTGTGCTTTTGCCGCGCCCCGTTTCAGTGACAGTGCGTCCCCCCGAACGACAGGTTCCTCGTTAACAATCCGTAGGCTGATAGGCAACAATGAGGCGTGACAACCACACAGTAATTTTTTAAAAAGCTTTTGTGGTCTTGGGGTGCCTTCACTGGCCAAAGGTCGACGACCGAGAAAGGAGGAGCGGTACCGTCAAACGGTAGCGTGTTTGCGTTCCGTACTTCCGTAACTTGCTAAAACTGTCTGTTACGGAGTCATATCCAAATGCGAGATGGGAGTTGGCCGTGGGTGTCAGCGGGTGCATCCACATAGAAGGCTATCATGCCGGCCCAAATAGCAAGACAATGCGCGAATTCTGCAGATTAACGGCCTACACAGCTGTAACTATACCTCTATGGAGGCTTGTTTCACTTTCGTGTCATGTGCGATTCTTATGGAAGAGCAATCAATACTCATTATTTTTATTACATGAATAATCGCGAGAGTGACCAGGAAACATAGTCAACGATAACTGGCAATAAAGTTTCAAAAATAAGCAGCACAGTCATTGATACACATCAACTCCATGTGAAAATATAAGGAAACAACTGACAACAAAAACACGGCGTTATCAAACAATACCACCATACCCTTGGCGCACGGCGATACGGGTCATAAGTGCGCCACAAGTAGTTTGCATAAACGTCTTTGGGAATACGCGCAAGTACCTAACACTTACTAGCAAATGACTTAACAGAATACCATGCTAAACATCATTACTTCACCTTCCGGCATGCGGCAAATTGGTTGAATCATTCGACGAGTAATCTCTCACTCCAGCTGTTCGTAATCGCGTGCTTGACACATCCCACAACAGCGGAACTGCTGGTTCCGGCGCCGTCGTGATAAGCACGTCACTCGTTGGTGCCTGAGTAACGTCATCGACGTGAGAAGAATAAGCCTGCCCCCCCCCCCCCCCCCCCCTGTTTGTTGTTTAAGAAGCCTTAAGCTATTCCAGCGATATTCACGCTCCATCACGCGATAGAGAAATGCGCGGAATATAACGGACCCTTGCACATATCCTCGATATATTCCGAGAAAGCATTTCATTGAGCAAAAACTGCAGCAGTTAGCCAGGCATTACGGAATCGGGGCATAGACCTGGCCGCATATGAATGTAATGGAAAATATATTCACCTCTTCCGCAGGCACCATAGAGGAAGCAATAAAATCCCAATAAAGAAGGCTGTAAGAAGGGAATCATACTGTGTATACTCCTTGGATTTAAGGCAGGCAGAATCGATCTTTTTAATGATATTCACTGCGTACCAGCGGTAAACTAAGTGGCAAAGTAATACAACGCAAGTGATGAAGTAAGCCGCGGCGGCCGCATTTTCGATGGGGGGCGAAAATGCTTGAGGCCCGTGTACTTAGATATAGGTGCACGTTAAAGAACCCCAGGTGGTCAAAATTTCCGGAGCCCCCCCCCCCCCCCTACGGCGTCTCTCATAATCATATGGTGGTTTTGGGACGTTAAACCCAAAATATTATTATTATTATTATTAAGTGATGAAGTAACAAAACTGCTTAGGGAAAGTGGAGGCCGTAGATCCTAACCATGTGAATAAGGTACTAATTAGGACAGGGATCGGCAACCTTTTCAGTCAGAGGGCCAAGTTGCATGAAGCTGACACAGCGCAGGGCCGGACGGCAAATCGAGGGGGGGGGGGGGGGTGGCATGCTGAAAAAGCGTAAATATATTGCGCGAACTGACAAACGTTTGCAGAACTGTATTAGAAATCATGTTTATTTTCATCAAGCATGTTACAAAGTTGAAATCAAACATAGGTGACAAGCGAAAATCCAATTTTAGCGCAAAACTGCCCTGCCGGTCTTCAAGTGGGAAGTGACAAGGGAAAGGAGGGGGGAGGTTGACTTCGTGCTGGGGGGCCACATAATACTGCCCTGCGGGCCACAGGTTGCCGACCCTTGAGATAGGAGAATAGGGATGGAGTGGACTTCCTTTGGCAGGTGTTCTGAGATCATGGCTGACAGTTTACTGGTATACTCCAAGAGAAAAGTACATACAGAGGCCGCACCTTACCGGAACTTACCTACGGGGCAGAAACTTGGAGGCTTACGAAAGGGTTCAAATTAAATTGAGGACGATACAAGTGAAGAAAATGATAGGCGTGAGATTAAGGGAAAAGACGAGAGCGGGGTCGGTCAGGAAAGAAGCTTACTAAGCCGCGCAAGCCTCGAATCAGCGAAGCTGGACGATTCTGAAGACTAATCTGGTTGCTTCGCTTCTTTGTTTCTAGGCCTTAGCTACGTGAGGAGGGTTGCTTTCTAGGTTGCTTGTAGGCCGTTGCTACAGCGAAGCTGGACGATTGTGAAGACTAATTGCTTCGCTTCTTTGTTTCTAGGCCTTGGCTACGTGAGGAGGGTTGTTTCTAGGTTGCTTGTAGGCCGTTGCTAGGCTTTAGCTAGGTGATCCTATGTTGTTTTTACGTTGATTCTCAGCGCAGGAAAGGTTCGAGTTAAACCACAGACAGCCACGAGAAGACGCGGATGTCCAACCGCCAAAACAGAAACTCGCGTTCAAACCAAGCGTTCGCACCTCTCATAGATCTGCGGACAGGTCGTCGCTGGCCTTCCATCGCTTCGGGGTCTTCTCGAAGTCGCCGTTGCCTTTCCCGTTCCCTAGTGTTGGGCTAGGGAACGGGAAAGAAGCTATCACAGAACCAGGGTAAATGCTGATATGTGGGCGATGCTCTGGCCTTGCAGGCAGAGTCCCGTTGTTGATGGTGAAACTACTTTGAGTCTGCAGACAAAGGGGTCGTTTCCTTTTCACTTAAATTCGTTTACCTTCCTGCAGGCGCTGTTGCCTCTCGCTGCTCATTTCATCGGATTACACGCATGGGTGCAACAGCTGCGCCAATTGCACCAATGTGATACAATTTCTTATTTTTGCGCTAGACTGGGACAAAACCATGAAATTTGCTGAGACTGCGCCACGCTGACCGATCATCAAATACGGGGTACCAGTGAAAACACAGAAACACGTACACGAGAAGGCGTTACACACGGACGAACGCTGGACTTTCAACTGTGTTTTCGCTCGTACCTCATTTTTGAAGATGTCCGCCTCGGTGGAACAGTGGCTAAGATGCTCGGCTGCTGACCCGAAGGTCGCGGGTTCGATCCCGGCCGCGGCGGTCGCATTTCGGTGGAGGCGAGATGGTAGAGGCCCGTGTACTGTGCGATGTCAGTGCACGTTAAAGAACACCAGATGGTCGAAATTTCCGGAGCCCTCCACTACGGCGTCTCTCATAATCATATCGTTGTTTTGGGACGTTAAACCCCAGATATTATTATTATTATTATCATTTTTGAAACAAGGTCGACAGCTGGGCTAGTTGGTATGGTTCCATATTGTTTAAAGCGCAACAGACAGGACCAGGAAGAAGACGCTCGTTATGTCTTCTTCCTGGTCCTGTCTGTTGCGCTTTAAACAATATGGAATCATTTTTGAAGTTCATGATGTACCAACTGGCCCAACAGCTAGCGCTTATGTCAGACCAGGCTCAAAATTGTTTCAGTTGCGCTAATTTTAGCGAGAAATAAGGGCCGCGTTGGCCATCTGCCGTTAGGACATTTTCATTCTGTAAGGGATGCGATGCGGGCTTGTCGATAGCACATCTTCAGTATAGGTTTCTTTGCAGCGCACATAGACGACAGGACAAAATAAAGGCACATATAAACACACATAGCGCTTCGATCATTCGAAGCGCCTTGTGTCTGGATAGGATCATTCGATCCTATTCAGACGCGCAGAAAAAGGCGTAACCGCACTTTATGTTGGGCGGCCGGAAACGTCTTTTTTTTTTTAATGCGAATGCATTTCTTAGTCGGGCTATGTCAGGCATCCGGCGTTGTCCGCGGCGGTGTCCGCGCGCCGGCAGGTGTTATCTCTCCGCTCTCACTCCCTCTCCCATAGCAACAGCTGCGGGCGCGCGCGCTTATCCTGGCCCCTAGCAACCGGAGCATGTGGTTGCGAGAGAGTGTAGGAGAGGGTAGGTGCAGTGCTTCGCCGCTCCTTCTCTCGCCGTTCGCTCTCTCTCCTCCCCGCGCCCCACTCTCCCGTCCGCTCGCGCCTCACTCTCGACCGTTCGCTGGCTGGGCGCCTCTCAAGGCGATGGCAGAAGTCGGTGAAGGCGAAATCTCTCGGCACAAGAAATGCATTCGCATTTCCTCACGATTCCCTTCGGGGAGGTGGGGGGGCACTTTTTTTTCTGCTGGTTGCGATGCTGCTCTGCATGGAGACTTAAAAATTAAAGAGGAAGCTCCTTGTAGGAAATCTTGACTACTGGCCACCGCTGTATTCCAAGCAAACAGCCTGCCAACCAGCAACATAGCCAGCCCCCCTCCCACCCGAATTTTTTTTTCGCCATGGCATTCAGGGCACAAAACGACACTCGACCACATCTGCCTGCCCGGCACTGTTATGACCGGCGCCTGGCCCGACAGAGGAGCGGCGTTCCCTGTTCTACGAACAAGTCGCCGAGGGGCTGCTGGCCCGCTGACAGACGTTAAAGACGTGTATTGTCCATCCGAGCCGGGAAGTGAGGCGCCATGCAGTCCGACGCGCAGGGTATTCGGCGAGACGACCGCAATGGTTTTCGGTCGCACACCTTTCTTGAGGGGACAACGAGAGCGCCGCTGCGGATGACAACCCGTCCCGCTAATTGCGTGTCGAGCGGCGGACCTTTGATGCGCTCCGAAGTGCGAGCGTAGGACCCCTCATCCTGCGGCCTTCTCACGCCACCACCTTGGTGCCACTGGTGCAATGCTGTGGCAACACCCCTGTCAGGCACGTAGACCTGGGCGGGTGTGGGCGGCACCGTCGGAAGTGGCGTGTGTTGTGTGATTGGACAACGCAATTTGGAGCTGTTCCCCCCATCTAGGGATCTGGGGAAAAGTGACTCTTTATAATGAGCCCCGGTGGGCTCCAAGAGGATTCGAAGGATTCGGAGGACTCGGAGAGCTTCGACACGGGCCTTCGACAAGATCGTCACGATGTAGCCAAGTCTTCGTGATGTAGAGCGAAATGCTCGCCATGTAAATAATGTAATTAAACCTTTCTTCTGTTTTCCTTCAGCCTCTTCATGCTGCCTCGACATCTTCCTCCCGGGTCTCCGGGGCCTGCAAAGGCCGGTCCGCAAGAACTGGGGGGCCAGCGGCGGGATACCACGACCTGTATCTCGAGCTGTGACACCCCGGGTCGCAACAACTGGATGGCAGGCGGTGGGATGAGACGCAGCGATGGATAGCGACATGGACCGGAGGTCAGCCGAAAGCCCTGGGACCTGGAATTCGGCGGGACCGACGCAGCGTACCATCACCGCACGGTATGGGGTGAGTGCCTGGCTTTGCGCTTGAGATGTATCGAGTCTTTTGGCCCAGACCCGTTAAAAGATAGATATAACCAGCAACTGCCTAGACATTGTGGTTGCTATCTCAGCACAGAGCAGCACTCTGCGATTATCTGAGCAAGCCAGGAAAAGCAGGATAGCTCAGGTAATTCGGTAGGAGTAGGTGTGAGTTTGGCGGGAGTTTTTTTAGGGTACGCTTGCGGGAGGTTTTGAATGCTGGAGAGTGCAGAAGAGTGAAGGTGAAACAGGAAAAAGGTAGAGAGGGAGGTTGTCCACGTGGTGCTCCTTGTGTGGTTATGCTTTTGGTATATGCTGTGGGATTTGCCAGGCTTCAATATCTCTAGACCCAGAATTGACACGCTGGTGTGTTTGTGTTTTATCACAGCTGAGCCAAAGCAAAGTAGTCGTCATGGACCTGATGAGGTTGACGAGGGATAGTCTGTTGGACTTGTGTTGGGATCTCGACCTAGAAGTAGACGACGATGCACCTGCATCTCGAATCCGTGAAGTAATCCTTGAAAGCAAAAGCAGCAAGGAGGATATAGAGCACTTCGGGAATATGTACTTAATAGAACAGAAAAAGAGGGAGAAATGGAGAGAAGAGGAAATAGAGGAAGCAAAGAGAGATGAAGAACACAGGAAGAGGATGCAAGCGTTAGACGAGAGGTGTGAAAGGTTGGAACGCGAGTGTGAAAGACTAGAACGCGAGCGAGATATAAAGCAGCGGAGTGGTCAGTTTGTAGAGGTAGCGCACGAGAGGTGCGCAGAAAGGTCAAGTGCGGTGCAATTCAGAGCTGTAGAGAATGCTAGCACATGCGAGAGCAACGTATTCATAAGGGAACCGAAGGTGTCAGCTGCGAAAGATGCTGCGCTAGGAGTAGAGGCCGCCGAAGGCCAGAGTAAGAGCGACGACGTGCTGTGCCGGGGGGAATGCTAGTGAAACAACTAAGATAGTTGTAGACCATCTGGCACAAACACAAAGTAAGGTTTTCCCGACGGTGGGTTTTGCCCGCGATGTCCCAGGATTCGACTCGCTAGGCAAGACGACCTTAGTTACGTCGGCAGAGTGTACTGAAGTACAGAGTAGTGCAGTTGTGGACAGCTCCCAGGCAGATGAGCTAGGGTCCAGTGACTGTATCGCGACGGTGGATCTTTCATGCGGTGTCCCAGGTTTCGACCCGCTAGTCAGGAACACCGGAGTGAGTTCAGAAGAGGGAGTGAAAGGAAATAGTGAGGATAACAGTGCAGTTGTAGATAGCTCCCAGGATAGCGAGCTAGATTGTACAAACAGCTGCATTGTTCCTAAGCGCGTTAAGCTGTCCGCCAGTCTGGAGAGTGAAGGAAAAGATGATTTGTTCGTGAGTCATTTAGACTGCGCGGGCGAGACAGCTAACGAAAGCTGTGAGAGGATTGCGGAGGATGAGTTGCGAGCGGAAGTCTCAAAAATGCGCCCCATGAAGAGGCGTAAACGGAAGCGGCGTCGTAAGGCCAGGAATGCGACAAAGAGCACAGTACGTTTGAAGAAGGGCTCTGAACGTCTGAGCGTAGTGGACAGAATGAGGCGTTTGTCGTCGGTGTCGAAGTTGTTTTGCATGCGTCCGAGCCGCCGGGCGAAAAGAAAAAGAAAAGTGCCTTGGGCGAAAATGCAGACAGAAGGAAGGGGTCGTCAGCCTCCCGTCGTTCTATCCACGGCACGTTTGATGGGGCATGGGAGTGCAAGGTCGGTGGCTCGCAAGAAGTAGCTGAGCGAGGGAAACAACGCTGGTCTCCAGCAAAGAGCTTAGTGGGGCTCGGCGGCGAAGCGAATTGGGTTCCGCCATTGTTGTATTCCCCTTTCAATAAGAAAGGCCCACACGGCGCGACCGCCGCGAGTACGCCTCAAAATTGAGTGACAACCGTAAGCTGTTGAGGAAATGTTACTACCGGATTTGTTTGTTTTGCTTTGAACTTGTGTTTTGGTTGTTTATTTTGGTTTTCGAACGTTTTGTTTTGGTTTCTCGGCTACAGATAGTGTTTAGGTAACCAGTTTTAGGATTTGATTATTTCTTAAGCGTTGTATGTTTCTCTTTTAAGGATAGGCGTTGTGCGGTTGCATAACGACACGCATCGGAGCGTGCGTCAGGGTCGGGGTATGTCGTACGAGTAGATAAATGAGAGCCGCGTTAGGAGTTGATTATGAGTGAGCGCGAAGAAGCAAGGATGTTCCTTGCGAGTTTTTCAGGGTTCATGCGAAAGTTTTTTCTTTGTTTGTTTACTTTTTATTCGCATGTGTCCGGTGTGGACGTGAGTAAGGAAGAGTTATACCCCTGTCACAGGGCACGTGTAATGTCATTCGCTGCGAATGACATTAGGTGTTAATGTCATTTTTGTTGCTGCTACACGGGCATAGCGAATGACATTCACACCTAATGACATTCGCCCGTTGAGTGTGTTCACCGAACTCATGCAAGGGCGACATGTGTAATCTCGTCAACAGGCGCTTGACAAGAGATTACAAAATTGATATCTTAAAGCAAGTGTAAACGATGTGCAGATGTTTATTAAGGGTTGTTGTTAACTTTTCGGTAACTTTTTAACGTGCAACGCGATAGTGGAAGATATTTGTGCAGCTATATTCTTTTTCCCAGACTCCGACTAGAGTTACTGTATATGCTTCCTACGGGAGCAGAGTTGCGCATAGGTCCGCCATTATGTTCAACGGCTGTGCAGTGAAGCCACTCGTCGCGCGCGCAGGAGACAAATACGGCGCGACGTTCTGGCGCGGGCGACGTGCCGCGGACTTATTCGCACGCGCTCAGCATATTGCACCTTTACAGCGGAGAAAACGATGCGTATACACGGTGAAGCAGCAATTTGACATCGTTCCCGGGGGAAGTGCAGGACGACGGAGCAGTGGCTTATACGCGCAACAAACTATCAGCTAAGTGAACCGAGTGAGAATTAGTGAGCGTAAGGCCCATTAGTGAACTAAAGGTGACGGAGTTAATTGAACGTGAATTAAGTGATCGTTAAATTGGTCAAAGGTGCCCTATGTGAACAGAAGGTAGGAAGCTGTATATGGCTAGGTTCTGACAAAAAGTGCGTCTGAGTCGCGTGCACAGCGAATACTACAGCGGAGGCCGATCCCACCACCACAGTTTTCTCCTGCATGCTACGATCGAACAGCTCAAAAGTTCGCTTGCTACCGCGTGGTACCTTGCAACGAAAATGGTGTGATTATTTTCAGCATGCTCACGACGTTTTCTAGCCTCGCCGGAAGGCCCGAACTATTTGCTTTTAAGGGCGTTTTAAAGAAACTTCGCGCACGTATGGTCGACAATCAGGTGGGTGTATTTTGGCCGCCTAAGCAAGCTGCTCGGTGACCATCGCCAAAACACCATTGCGCGAACGGTTACGCTAGTGACCACTGACAAACCACCATTCACGGCTGCTTCTCTGTTCGAAAAAACAATGACGATGAAACTGACGGAAACAAGTCGGTGTGGGAGCCGCGCCGTCGTGTCCGTAAAGTTGGCTTCGCCGCGGCGAAATTGAACATTTGACGTCATCTTCCACCACGTGACGGCGCTCGCCGAATAGCGGCGCGAGCGGCGCAAGGAAAAGTTATGCGCAACTCTGCTACCTGCGGTAGCATATACAGGGACACTAACTCCGACTTGATGCTAGCGCCTCCTGTCGGCCATGTTTACAAACGCTCGCTGTTGTTTTGGTGAAGCGCCGCCGCGGTAGCACTCGCTAGTAGCGGAATACACACGCACGTATTGGACACCAGGTTAGGATGAGTGCTTTCAAACCAGTTTTCCTTTCTTGGGAAGCACCACAGTTGTCTGTTAATCGCCGACGAAGTCGAAGCCCATGTAGGCGCAGCTCCAAATCCCTCGTCGTCTGTGATCTTTTTCCAATAGCAAGCTTGAGCCCCTTGAGCCGCATCAGTCAGTTCTGATGCTTCATTCGCAGCAGCCGGAGAGCAATTAACGTTCGTTTGCACTGATCATCATTCATCGCGGTCACAAGTTTATGAACGCTGTCGCGGTCGCAAATATTGCCGACTGCAAGTTGTGAGCGGCTTTAAGCTAGTCTTGCTTTGGATATGTGTGAGGATTTTTTTTCTACTGATGCTGTTGTGTCGCGTCGCAGTATATTGTGAATCAGCCGAACAATGTTTACCGTTGTATTACTAACAATGAAGAGAAAATATGCAAATTAAATGGGTGATTTGTAACTTTTTGGTATCATAGCAGGTATCATAAACATTGACATCAATTGCGAATGTCATTTCATATAGCCGTGTAGACCCGGAATGCAAGATCGCAATGACATTCGTTATGAATGTCATTCGCTGCAAATGACATTACACGTGCCGTGTGACAGGGGTATTAGTGCGTCAGTTTATGTGTATGTTTTGTTAGAATTGCGACCGCAAAGCAGCGTTAGTCGTTCATCCGCGCAGTAGCACTAGTACGTGCGATTGCAGACGTGAGATGTGAGTAGTGGTCCTGATGCTGGTGCAGCACGACAGGTATCTTTTCGTCTGCTCGAAGGAACTTGGCGACTAGCTTTGGCGACACAAAATTTTGGGGCCCAAAAGATCGCGTGAAGCAAAAGGCTTTGGTTCATGAGTATGAGGCCTGGTTGACTTACAGCGGATTACTGACGCTGGCACACAAGTATGCCACGAAGGGCACATCACTGGAGAGTTAATTTTCTTGAGAGCAGTTTAAGAGGAAGCTTATTCTCGTTTTGAGATTGGGGGGCTTCGGCGAAAGCTCAGAGAAACGCTTCGATTGCTGCTTTGTGTTTTAGTTTTACTACTTAGGGCAGATTGTTTTTACATGAATAATTTTGGACTCGATGTGTCTCAGCGCGGGCAGGGCGCTCTCCTGTGCCTGTGGTTGTGTGTATGTATGCGTATTCCCAGGAAGACAGCAACGAGGAACGAGCGGGAGAGTCCATGGTTGGGCGTCATCGGCAACGGACCGGGAGGACGCAAATTCTCATCGACGCTTCGGGCAACCTGTTCGGCTGGTCACCCTCAGGTCGAGTCTCCCGCCGGCGGACGAGCTGTTATGACCGGCGCCTGGCCCGACAGAGGAGCGGCGTTCCCTGTTCTACGAACAAGTCGCCGAGGGGCTGCTGGCCCGCTGACAGACGTTAAAGACGTGTATTGTCCATCCGAGCCGGGAAGTGAGGCGCCATGCAGTCCGACGCGCAGGGTGTTCGGCGAGACGACCGCAATGGTTTTCGGTCGCACACCTTTCTTGAGGGGACAACGAGAGCGCCGCTGCGGATGACAACCCGTCCCGCTAATTGCGTGTCGAGCGGCGGACCTTTGATGCGCTCCGAAGTGCGAGCGTAGGACCCCTCATCCTGCGGCCTTCTCACGCCACCACCGTGGTGCCACTGGTGCAATGCTGTGGCAACACCCCTGTCAGGCACGTAGACCTGGGCGGGTGTGGGAGGCACCGTCGGAAGTGGCGTGTGTTGTGTGATTGGACAACGCAATTTGGAGCTGTTCCCCCATCTAGGGATCTGGGGAAAAGTGACTATAATGAGCCCCGGTGGGCTCCAAGAGGATTCGAAGGATTCGGAGGACTCGGAGAGCTTCGACACGGGCCTTCGACAAGATCGTCACGATGTAGCGAAGTCTTCGTGATGTAGAGCGAAATGCTCGCCATGTAAATAATGTAATTAAACCTCTAATACACAGCAAGATTTCGGGAGCGACCATTCCATTATTGAAATCCAGATTCTTGGGGGGCCCCACCAAACACAAGGGCAAGCAGCTTAAGCTCGTTGACTGGGTTAAATTCAGAAATATACGAGAGGGCATCACAGAAAACATAACAAATATTGATCAATGGACAGCTAATCTAAAGAAGGATATTTTAAAGGCAACTGAAATAGTTCCACCAAAAGCTCATCTTGAAGTGCTGGACAGCAGGCTCTTACATATGTGGGAAGCGAAACAAGGGCTGCAAAAACGGTGGAGAACCCAGAAACATAACAGAACACTAAGAAAAAAGATAGCCACACTAAACAAGGAAATCGAACAATACGCACAACAGCTTTGCCGCCAACAATGGGAAGAAACTTGCACCGCCATGGACAACCAACTGAGCTTAGGCAAAACATGGAATTTACTTCGACATCTCCTCAATCCAGAGGACACAAGAACTGTGCATCGACAAAATATGAACAAAATTCTGCATGCCTATAAAGGCACAGAACAAGAGTTTCTTAAAGAGGTCGCTCTTAAATACATATCCCAGGCACCACCATGTGCTCACCCCGAATACGTGGGAGTGCCGAATCCTGACCTTGATGAAGAATTCAGCGAAGCAGAGATAAGAGCAGTTTTACACCAACTCAATACTAGGTCGTCACCGGGCCCTGACGCCATTACCAACAAAACACTGCGCAACCTAGATGATACGTCCATTGACAAATTAACAGAATTTATTAATGAATGCTGGAGGCAAGGCCACATACCGCAACAATGGAAAACGGCGCGAGTCGTTCTTATACCCAAGCCTGGCAAACGCCTACAGCTTGAAAACCTAAGACCTATATCATTAACATCCTGTGTAGGTAAGCTAATGGAACACGCCTTACTCACCCGACTGACTAACTACCTAGAAGACAACGACTTACTCCCATGTACAATGATAGGATTTCGGAGGAATCTTTGTACACAAGACGCCATGTTACAATTGAAACACCAGATCATAGATGACCCTGGGAGATCAACTCGAGCCATCCTCGGGCTTGATCTCAAAAAAGCATTTGATAATGTCACCCACCAAGCCATACTGAATCAGGTCAGTAACTTAGGCTTAGGTGAGCGAACATACAATTATATCCGGAACTTCCTCACGAATAGGAAAGCCAAAATCATAATAGGAGACCTCACATCCGAGGAAATATCCATAGGTAGTGTGGGGACACCGCAAGGATCGGTGATATCACCTATGCTATTTAACTTAGTCTTAACTGACCTCCCAAGCAGATTACAAAAGATAGAAGGTTTGCACCATACAATTTACGCAGATGATATTACTCTCTGGGTAAGCACCGGCAGTGATGGGTCAATTGAACAACGTTTACAAGAAGCGATCGACACCGTAGAGCAATACTTGGAAGGCACTGGTCTCACGTGCTCTGCCGAAAAATCTGAGCTGCTACTATACAGACCAACATTAAAAGGTCGACCTCCCAAGCACCACAACACACACCTATACACAGACATACAACTTACAACACGACAGGGACACTCCATACCCATTGTCGACAAGATAAGGGTACTGGGGTTAATAATAGAAGCTAAAGGTACCAATGGAGAAACGGTTCGCAATCTCGAAGCGAAGGTTTCTCAAACGATGCGCTTAATCACACGAATTACCAACAAGCATAGCGGCATGAAAGAAACAAATATCATAAGGCTCATCCACGCGTTTGTCATTAGCCACATTACGTATGTGTCCTCATATCATAGATGGTTCGCAGCGGAAAAAGTGAAACTAAACAGCCTGATCAGAAAAATCTACAAACAAGCGCTCGGACTCGTGCAAAGCACAAGTACAGAGAGGCTCCTAGAGCTAGGTTTACATAATACGCTTGAGGAACTGATAGAAGCACAACGTATTGCACAGTACGAGCGCCTCTCTAAAACTAAGACTGGTAGATACATCCTGGAAAAATTAGGCATCACTTACCACACACAATATGGCATCAAATGTGATATTCCTAGAGACATACGGGCTAAGTTCACAGTCCCTCCATTACCTAAAAACATGCACCCTGTGCACAACGCAGGCAGAAGGCTAAGCAGAGCCAAGACCATGATAAAAAGCTTCGGAAACAACAAAGAAGCGGTCTTCGTAGATGCTGCTCGTTACAAACACAAAAGCTGCTTCGTCGCGGCAGTAGTTAACCACAATAAACAATGCAGCACCAGTCTGACAATACCCACGAGACGTATTGAAACGGCGGAAGAAACAGCTATAGCTATGGCCATATCACAAACTGACGCCTGTTATGTAATCAGTGATTCACAAGCAGCCGTACGCAACTTTGCAAATGGCAGAATCTCCCCTGAGGCCCTGCGCATTCTTAGAACAGGCAAAACAACCCAAGACGACAGATACGTCTCCATTCTATGGTTCCCAGCTCACATACCCGACCCAACGGGAGAGATCAACCCTAACGAGGCTGCACACAACGTAGCTCGAGGACTTACTTTCCGGGCTATGACAAATATTAATCCCTCGTCAGAATTTCCTAATGTTTGGGAGTGGGAGGACCGAATGACTACATTCAATGAAATAACAAAACATTATAAACTGCAGAGGCGTGTTTACCCACCACCTCACCTTAAACTCAGTAGGGCACAGTCTGACCAATGGCGACAATTACAAACCAGGACCTATAAGAATCCAGCGCTACTACATGCTATGTATCCAGAGATCTACATGACCGACCAATGTAAAGATTGTCAGGCACGAGCTTCCTTAGAACACATACTATGGGAATGCCAGGGTTTAATACACAGTAATGAGAACGCGACCTCCACCGACAGCCTCCGCGCGCGTTGGCGGGCCGCGCTGCTCAGTTCAGCCCCGGACGATCAGCTCTGGGCAATCCAGCGGGCCGAGGAAGCCGCTAGGAGGCAAGGCCTTCTAGTCGACACCTAGGCGGAAGCCCAGTCCACTAACACGCCGGATACAAAATAAAGTTTTCCATCCATCCATCTCTTCAGTTTTCCTTCAGCCTCTTCATGCTGCCTCGACATCTTCCTCCCGGGTCTCCGGGGCCTGCAAAGGCCGGTCGCAACAACTGGGGGGCCAGCGGCGGGATACCACGACCTGTATCTCGAGCTGTGACACCCCGGGTCGCAACAGCACCCACTTCAGATCAAGGAAGTCCCCCCCCCCCCCCCCCCCCTTCCAGAAAAAAATTTCTTCCTACGCCCCTCCTGCCAACCAACCAAATATTCCGCCAAATCTTCCCGCCAACCATATCTTTCAAGTTGCCCGGGAGACTCCCGAATTTTCAGCAATCTTCCCGATTGTACGGGTATGACAATACATCTCTCTATAAACAGAATTAATCTCACCGTGACAGAATAGACAGCGGTTCTAAAATTTCCTCGCCTAGTTCTATGCAGTGTTGTATTCGTTACCGAAAAAAAGTAACTAAATACGTTACTCGTTACCCTAACAAAAAAGGAACGCGTTACCGCCCTACGTTACCTATAAAAAAAGGTAACGCGTTACCGTTACCGAAAAAAAGTAACGGACGTTACCTCTGGCGTTACTTCGCAATCAAATTTTAATAAATGTATCTTTTTGCTACAGGAACCCACAATAAAGGCCTCACCACACGTGCGCGTTGCAGCGTGTCAGCGCGTGGATTTTTGACGCGGCGTCGCGCCCTCTCCCTATGGAGAGTGAGAGCGGCCGGCTACGCGAAGCTGCGCGCCCTTTCTCTCCAATGGGGAGAGGGCGCGACGCCGCGTCAGAAAGACACGCGCTGACACGCTGCAACGCGCACGTGTGGTCAGGCCTTAAGATTTTTTAATCTCAAGTTTATGTTTCACATAAAACTTGAAACCCAAACAAGGATTATACTCAAAATTCTCATTTAACGAGAATTATTTGTACAAATGTACTGGACCTTGGAAATGTTACACGTGATGGCTTCTGACCCTGTGGCACATGATGAAGCCATTTTTCTCAATGCGACATTTTACACATGAGATTCAATCATCCGCGCTATCGGCAAAGAAAGCATCCCTTAACTCTCAAGAATTTTAAAGTAATTTGTCTTATTCCGGGTCCGAACAGCACCTCCAGTGGAGATCGTCAAAATCGAAAATAATAGCCCTTGGCATCCGAAAATGCTCGCTGTGCGCTTGTAGGCAATCGCGGAGGCCTGCAGTGGCTCCCATTCTTTTTTTTTTTTTTTTTAAGGGGGGGAGTGGGTACATTTGCACGTTTGTGACACCTGATGTCCTTTGGTCCGCACCTGTCATCGCGTTTTGGCCACCAAAAAGTATGGTGCGTGCCTTATCGACGCCGGCGCGCATGCGCAGACTACCTACGCGGAAAGGACCATTCTGACGGCGGGCTTGTACTAGCCAAATAGATGCGCAAATATTGTATTAGTAAAGAGATGCTTTGTTGGCCAAGTCGTGGAAAAAAATATCTGTGCATAAACATTTTTGCTCACTTAAACCTATATAATTACCGCGAAAAAATTGCGGGCGTTTATGTGAGGGGGATTCAAGATCAGCGTTGCTCGCTCAGAAGTTCAATAACCAAAAACGTAGTTGCTGTGGCAGAGAGAAAGAAGCAAAATTTGTTTTCAGAACGAAGTTGATAAATCTTACCAACTTAGTAGCAACTATAATAAAATGTCGCATATTTAGACATTTTTTCAAAAATAGTTTCCTTCGCTCTACAAGTTTCAAACAACGTTACTTTACTATGTGTTGCGCATACATTTCATACACAAAATGTCTTCTTTGTACCGGTA